>WSTJ01000556.1:0-22210 GCA_019623705.1 Ceratobasidium sp. 428 | reverse complement strand
CCCAGCCTTCGGCTGGGTGTCCTCGCTGAATTCCCCCGGAACGGTACCACGCCTCACCTATAATAAACAGGGGTCCTGCTACGCTTGAAACAGATCTGAGATCTGTCAGACTCTGTCGAAAATGACAGCCGCCAAGAGATTACAGTATATAGTCGCGACCCGGCGATGAGATAAAACCTGTCGTTCTGTTTTTCCCCTCCATTCGTTTACTTTCGCACGCTCTGCCACTATGCGTCTCCTTAGTATCGTGGCATTCGTTGGTCTAGTCTCCGCAGCCTCTTTATCTTCTCCTAATCTGTGAGTGTACCCATTCAACATGTAGAAAAAAAATCCAACGGCTGACATTCATAAACAGCGCAGCTCGTAAAACGTGCGACCCCGGCGAAGGACGCATATCTGTTTCCAGCGGGAACTGCATGACATGCCCGCCTGGCGCGTTTGGCCTAGGAGGAAGTAATATGTGCCAGGCGTGTCCCGCTGGTTCTACTTCTGATCCTGTGAGTGATTTTGTGTTGGCTAAACTCGAAGAAGGGCTGATTGATAGCGCAGGGTTGGTCATCCTGCACGTGTATGCCGGGCTACTATAGAACGGAGGGTGGCTCAACCACAAGCGGCGCATGTACCATCTGCCCCGCTGGAAAAACTAGCGGCGGTGGAGCCTCGTCGTGTACGCCGTGTCGGGCAAACACCTATTCCGTTTCTGGAGGACAATGCACCGCTTGTCCAACTGGTTATACGTCCGCCTCGGTATGTTTCTTTTTCATCTCGGCACTCGTAATGCTCAACTTGTTTTTTAGGGTGATGCCCAATGTTCAAAGCTCAGTTGCTCGGCTGGCCAGTACGCTTCCGGCAACTCGTGCGCCACCTGCCCGGCCAATAAATACAGCAACGCCGGCGCGACATCATGCTTCGACTGTCCGGCTGGCACCTACTCGACGGCGGGATCGAGTAGTTGCGTTGGCTGCCAAGAGGGTAGTGTCTGGAATGGGAGCAGGTGTAATTTTTGCCCGGCCAACGCGTATTCGAACGGGAACCAATGTACGAACTGTCCACCTGGTCAAGTCAGCCAGCCTGGTTCGAGTACTTGTGGACCGCAGCCTTCGAAGCGCGCCGTTCAGCCGATCTTGGACACCTGTTCGTCGAGGCCTGGGTATCAGCGTTGTCCTGTTTGGAGCAGTCCAGGCGGATACGAGTGTATCAACACCCTTACTACACTTGACTCGTGTGGTGGATGTATCAGCATGCCTGGTGACAAGAGCGGCTCATTCACCGGTCAAGACTGTTCCGCGATTCCAAACGTCAACATGGTCGAGTGCCGGCGGGGTCAGTGCGAGGTTGCCAGCTGTCGCAAGGGGTACGCGCCCGCCAATGGCGCATGCGTTGCCATGTCTCACAGCAAGGCTAAGCGTGGAGTTCTCATGCACGCTCGTCATGACTCATTCTGATTTAGCCACCTTGGACTAACGGTTTCGTTTTTTTTTTCTCTGGGATGATGTGTTCGCTTGGTTATACTGTACTCTCTTTTCGACGTTTGGGTAGTTCTGTATGTTAGAACTCGTACTTCCGGTGTTAATCTCGTTTTAGGTTGGATTTTGGGACTTTTGCAAAGCTTGAGCGTGGTTCTCACTAACAATTATCGCCGCCATGACTCACGCGTCGTGCTTGGCCAGTAAATCCTTGGAGATGATCGGACGCACGCCCAAGCAGCAGATATAGTACGCGCTTAATCTCGCTTCACGCTAATAGGCACTAAGAAAACTGCAATAATTTAGGTAGCTATCGCGCCACTAGATGCCGAGAAGTCTCGTGAATTGATCCACATAAAGTCGACGTCACCAGGTCCTGATTTTTGATAAATGAGTTGACATTTGATGAGGCACAAATCAGGACACCACGTGACCGTGTCAGGATTATTTGATCTACGGATAAACAAAGCTTGGCGTGACATCTATCCCAACAACCATGATTCCGTTTGTACGACCATCTACAAAATGTCCTGAGATCGCATTTTTCGTGCGCTCCGCTTTATGTACTGGCGGGTGTCGGACCGTTTGCCTCGGTTGTAGGCTTGCATAGGCGGAGGGGACGAGTCGTGTGTGCTCTAGATCAACCTCTCTATGGAGATCTAGGCCTTAACCGCTCAGTCATGACCTATTCCTTCTACAGGTTTGCAACTCCGTACTGTCAGTGCACCTTTACGACTCGAAGCCTCCATCATGTCCACCTCTCTCATATATAAAGCCGACAAGGATTAATTTTTTTGCCCTCGCTTTTTGTGCTGAGAAATGTACATGAATATACTCGTGCTGACGACGCGATCCTAGATGCGTTGTTGGCGCACCACTGAGCCTCGTTGCCTCTGAGATATGACGTACGTCTTTTTTTCCTATGCCCCGGTACTTTTGTTTGGCTCGTGTATGAGTTTGATTGATTTGACAGGCACCTGTCAATCAGTGGAGCAGAGCACACGAGAAACCGCCACCAAAATGATGGCCATCGAAGTCCGACGGCTATATAGTCATGGCTTGGCAACGGAACCGACTGCTTCTTGTCTTCCCCCCAGGTTCAGTTTTGTGCGCTCCGCCGCTATGCGCCTCCTTAGCATCGTGGCATTCGTTGGTCTCGTCTCTGCAGCTTCTATATCCTCCGCTAATCTGTGGGTCCGCCCTTGTTGACGTATGAAATTCCCATGATGACGTTTTTGAGCAGCGTAGGGCGCGCAACATGTAACCCTGGCCAAGGTGGCCAGACATCTTCCAGCAGCAGCTGCGCAACATGTGGATATGGTAGATTCAGCCAAGGAGGAAGTGGCGCGACGTGCCAGACGTGCCCCACCGGTTCTTCCTCCACTCCCGTATGTACCTGTGCGTGGATCGAACTCGAACGTGCTGACTAGATACACAGGGCTCGGCATACTGTACATGCAACGCGGGCTATTACTCGTCTAACGGTATTACCACAGGCGACGCATGTACCGCCTGCCCTGCTGGACAATACAACGGAGCTACTGGGGCCTCGTCGTGTACTTCTTGCCCGGCAGGTTCCTATTCCGCTCCCGGAGCGACAGGCTGCGGCTCACGCTGCCCACAGGGCTATTCCCATGCCGCGGTGCGTTTAGTCCTATTCGAGTCTTCACTATGCTCAACTAGTCTTTCAGGACTCTTCTGAATGTTTGCCCTTTACTTGCCCAGCTGGTAGGTACATCTTGGACAACTTCTGCGCCGCCTGCATAGCCGGCACATACAGCCTTGCGGGCAGGGTGTATGCCTGTACTAGCTGTCCGGCTGGTACCTACTCGCCCGCGCTGTCGGGCGCGTGCATCACATGTCCCGCAGGTAGCACCTCGAACGCCGCTGCAAAGTCGTGTACCCCCTGTCCGGCCGACACGTATGCGACAGGAAATACATGTGTCTCCTGTCCAGGTAATCCGGCTGGTTCAAGCACTTGTGGACCGCAACCTTCTAAACGTGCTGTTCAGCCCGTGCTCGATACTTGCTCATGGAAGCCTGGGCATCAGCGCTGCCCTGTTTGGAGTGATGGAGGCGGAAGCGAGTGTATCAACATCTTCACGACCCTCGATTCGTGTGGTGGCTGCGTTGGTGTAACGGGAGAAGATGGCGGTTTGTTCAAGGGCAAAGACTGCTCTATGATCCCGAGCGTGAACGAGGTCAAATGTGAGCGAGGTCGTTGCAATGTTATGAGCTGTCGGAACGGATATGTACCCACCGATGGCGCATGCGTCGCTACGTCTCGCATCAGCGCGAAGCACGGGGCTTCAATGTTTGCTCGCTATGATTCTTTCTGATTTAGCTCGATTGGACCAGCGATGTCGTTTCGTTCTTTTAGACCAATTGTTCGGCTGTGATAATTTACCCTCTTTTATACGTTTTGGATAGCTTTGTATGTTAGAGTCATGTGCTTCTAGTATTGAGCTCATTGTACTTCGCATTGGCAGGATTTTTATAAGCGTTTGGGTCCATTAGCTCATCTTTCGGTTCGCCTCCGACACAAGCTCACTCGCAAACGTTTGAGTGACAGTGACTCTATCTCAGGCCTCCAACGGTGGTGATTACCCGCCGGCACTGCTTTAAGCATTTATATATGCGTGTTTCATTATCCAAACTTGGTTGTTTCTTATATCTCTTTGAAGCTCAAAACAATGAAATATCCCAACGCCCTCGTATAAGCCATTTGCCACGCTCAACTGACAAATTCAATTGCATCATTTCTTCTTGGGATAATGCGTTCGCTTGGTTATGCTATACGGCAATTGAATGTGGAAACGCCGTGGTCAGTGAGTAGTCAAAGAAAAAAGCTATATTTAAGCAAGCCTGGAATGTCCTATTGCCCTGCAACCTGCTTCATGACTTAATGACTCGTTCACATAAGGACTTCAGCTCGCGATTGACTGCGCTCAAACAGGAGTAAATCTCACGTGAGCACACCATACCACGTGATCTGACCTCGGAACACTGAGAGTGCCCGTGGACCAACCGTGGACTTCAAAGTCGGGTGTAAGTCAATCCAGTTATCATTTCTGTCCACAGCACCGACGTAAAATGATATCCTCACATTTATCTCGCCGTAGCCACCTTTATCATCGGTCTCGCACCTCGTTTCGGTTGCCACGTTTCTCCTACATCATTCCTAGCAAACGAACGAACTATTCGAGTTGAATGTCTCGAGCTTATTTCTCGCCTGACGGTCAACCTAGCGCACCAGATCAATATCAACAGTTTGCAGAGTCTACTCCCCAGACTAGTGCTAGCCACGACTCTGGTCAAGCTTCGGGTGGGCCAGAGGGGTATGGTCTGGTCTATGGAGATAACACATTTTCGAGCACGGATGGGGCGACGTTTGAATATAGATTGAGATCTTTAATGAGGCAGCAAGGGGATGAACTGAGGGCTTTTGCGGAGCGCGAGGGGCGAGATATCAACGAGGTGAGCGCCGAGCGAAACGTCGGAATCGATCGGCCTTGAAAGCTAATTTATTTTATACATAGATTCGGTCACAGGCCGTGACAATGGCCAACACATCCCCCCACGAGTTTCTGTACTCTGCTGCGATGCAATCTCTTACGCCTCAAGAAACGATTACCAAGATGGACGCCGCGCTGGAACATCTGCACCAGATCCTCGGCTACGACGGCTTTTTCGCGATCGTCACCCCTGTAGACGCCGATGGCGACGGCGGTATCACTGCCGGCACAAAAATCGGCCTCGAGTTTTGGAAAGGACTGCGCGGAGGCGGTCTGGCTGGTCTCAAATCTCTCAAACTCCGGTGTAAAGCGAGCAAGGAGGCGATCGATCTCGGTAACGGCAGGTTACCGAGTAATTCTGGGACGCCGATGGGCGTCAGCGCGAGCCGAAAGAGTTTAGATATCAAGCAGGAACTGAATAGCGCGATGCGGAATGCGTTGAGAGAGGCGGCTGGGGATCCGCTTGCGGAGATGAGGTGGACAAAGCCGGAGCAGTTGGAGGGGTATGGTGTGCGTATTATTGGATGGCCGCCTGATATTGCGTTGCGGAATCCGAGTAATAACCCCGTTCGGTATGTTCGTTTACTAGTCTATTCATCCTCGATTTGACAAGTATCACAGGGATAACAAAACTCTGCTCTCCTTGCTCAAATCCGGTCAACTACGCTTCGTCAAGAAAGACTCGGCCGAATGGGAACAAGCCGATCCCGGCGCTCTCGTTCGTTCCACCGCCCAAGCTCAGGCCCAAGCACAATCCCAAACTCAACACCCAACTCCTCAACTCGTCCAGCCTCCTCAACAACCGCCTATCGCACGTAACCCTTCATCCGGGTTCATCCATCCCCATCCGCACCAACAACACCCATCACCGCACACCCAACAACCTACACCTCTTCCTCCACCTCCCGCTGTCCAACAAGCGGCACCGGCTCAACAAGTACCGCCGACGATGCAACACCCGCCCATCGCGTACGTGTACCAGGTCCCGAGCGGACAGGGCTGGATCCCGCTTTCGAGCGTGAGCGTGTATGGTACGGCATTTCCCCCGCCGCCGCAGATGGTTGTCGAGGGGTCGACCGGTGATGGTGGGACGGTCAACGTTGCCCATATTTCCACGCCCGATGAAAACTCTGCAGGTGGAAGTGTTGCTACCTCTGCTAAGAAACGGAGGAATGATGCTTCGGGGGGTGCTGGAGGGAACGCGGGCAAAAAGCGAAGGGGGACGGCTGTGGAAGCTGCGTCGGGGTAAACGTCATATGTTGGATTCTGAGCTTTGTTTCTACTCTTTTCTAATTGTCTGAAAACTGTACAATAGGTGCTATGTGATTTATTTATTGTGTACTGGGGTTGTCGGAAGAGGCGCGTATTGTTTGGGTCTTTGTTTGGGCTGATGTTTCATTACGTAATCATCAAGATCAGGCAAACGCGACCAAACGATGTCGAGGTTCGGCGTAATAGTCGCTCACTCTGCAGGTGACGTAGTTTTAGACGACGTGACTATGTAAAACGATTGCGATGCGGCAAAGCATCTCTGCAAAAGTCATATGTAAGCAGATATTAGGCATATCATGCCCGCGCACGGCGAGCATTTTAGATCTCCTAGACTCGAGTTCCCTTGTATGACGTTCGGGATACTACAGTAAATCAGGCTCCGTCACAAAGCGTTGGGCGCATTACTTTCGGGATCGATCAACCGCAGGGTTCCATATTATGTGACCTCCACATAATTTCAGTCAACCTCCACCGGCATCCTCCACTTCTCCACCCTTTTGTTTGATCGCGTTGACGTTCGGTTCGTCATGCCTGAGTGTGTAAAAATACCTTAATTTATCTAGAGCTCTACATCGCATCGACAAATCCCTTTTGCATACAATAAGTTCTTCAAATACTTTTCTCCAAGGAAAGAAAGTCATCGTCGTTGGCGGCTCGTCTGGTATACTTTCACCTTCCTTAATTCCTTTGAACGAAGATCTACTAACATTTAAACTCAAAGGTATTGGAAAAGCTGTCGCTACCGCCGCCCTCTCCCACGGAGCTTCAGTCGTCATCTCGTCCTCGTCCCAAGCTCGCGTCGAATCCGCCATCAATGAGCTGAAGACTGTTGGAAACAACGTGTCTGGAATTGCCTTTTGACGTTAAAGATGCTCAAGCACTCAAAGATTTCTTGAGCGCTCAAGTTCGATCATCTGGCGAGTAAAGTTGACTCTTAGATTGATGAGGGTGCCAAAATGATGGGTTGTATGCGTAGGTGCATACGGCTGGGGAGGCGCTCCCAGGCACGTTCCCTCAGGAGGATATTACTGGGCAGACTAGGAAGCAGTTCGAGTGAGTTAACCATGGGGTTTTTTTCCGCTTCGCTAGAGGTGACCTTGCCTTCCCTAAATCGCACTATTGGGCATCAATGATAGCAGGTACGAATCTACTGCTACTTTCATCTCATACCCGACTGACATGTAACTCGTTCCAACTTCAGCCCAGCATATCCACAAGCACGGCCTCATCAATCCTGGTGGCTCGATCACAATGACGATTGGTACGGTCTTCAACCGGCCTATCTCGGGATAAGGTCTCGTGAGCGGTGTGGCTGGCGCGACAGAGGGTGCCACACGTGGGCTGGCGGTAGATCTTAAGCCGATTAGGTAAGACTATGCGCTCGTATCTTGATATAGCATTGTCTAATTAGCATATATGCAGGGTAAACACAGTGTAAGTCTTGGGTTTAAAGCGGAGAAGAGCAGCACAGTTGATCTCTAGCGCGCATATACAGATCTCCAGGCATTGTCGATACCGAATTCTGGAACATCACTCCTCAAGATGCCAAAGACGGGATTTTTTCTCACGCCGAGAAGGACTTGTTAGTCGAACATGTTGGAACGGTCGCCGAAGTTGCTGAAGCGTATATTTTTGCTATGAAGGTATGCTTATTTGATTACTGTTTTGTCACGATAACTAAGATGGTCTCGCAAAGTGCTCCTACTTGACGGGTCAAATCATTACTGTCGACGGTAGAGGATCACTTATTTAAGTTTTGGATGCAACATGCTCCGAACTCATAGCGAAGTAAGATTAGCAAGTTTGAAATATCAATGCATGTCAAGGAGTGTAGATGGTTTCGGCTTTCGACCTGTGACCTGTATTGTAGAGCTTACCAACTCCATCGTGTTTCTCAAAAGGCAAACGACGATAAAACCGGGATTAAAAAGCATCTAAAGCGACTATATGCTCGGTATATATATGCGCACGTCACAAAAGACGGCAGTAAACAACTTTATTCAATGCGATTAACTCGTTCAGTTGATATTCATTCATCTTATTCACACCAGATACGGTACAAGCTACTATTCTTGTCGGGGACATCGCTCTCGGTTGAGAATTCACAACTTCTTCAGCTCCTTCATCAGTCTGATGGAAAAGACCCAAGGCAATTAGCTTATGTTCGGTAAGGGTCAAATTGGAATGACTTACTCATCGAATATGTCCTTGATAAACTTCACAGTGTCCTTGATATCGAGCTTGACGTTCAGATTGAAATCTTTCCCAAGAATTTTGCCTTTGATAGCGACGTCAAATTGATCGTCCCCGCCACCAGAAAGTGCGCCAAGATCAGCTTTGAGCACGATTTCAGTGATATCGAACGCCTCGAGTACTTTCGTGATGACGTCGTCGGCCACGGTGATAGTTCCATCCGTCACGGTCTTCGCTACTTTGAGTGCTACTTCCGCGACATCTAAAGCGTGCGTAGCATGATGAGCTACATCGAGGGCCGCGGACGCAGTTTGATAAGCGAGCCATTCGGCAGAGTGGATGAGGTCGTCTATGGCGTGTTGTGCCGCATATAGCAAGTCCTTTTGAGCAGCAATGAAGACGCTCAAAGCGGACTCTGCCCCTTTTATGAGAGCGTCACCGCCTTTCTGGATCTCCTTGAGTGTGCTTTGGGCGACGTCCAATACTCGAGCGGTTGCCTCATCGACCCCATGTAGAGTAGCTTGCGCCGCATTGAATGCCCCATCGCCAGTATGCCCGGCTGCAGCTACAACAGCTTCGGCGGCGGGGATAGCAGCCTTTGCACCTAGATATTCGGTTCCGGCAACGATATCCCTCGCGACCGTAAGTACTCCATCGGCGGTAAGCTTGTAACCCTCAAGCGCGACCTTTTTACCCTCTTGGTACACTATTTCGGCTTTAAGGCTAAAATTAAATCAGACTCGAAAATCTCCCTAATAGATGCCGAGTTCACGTACTCGAAATGCCACCAGCTCGCATCCTCGCAGTAGTTGATCCGATTCTGCACGCTGTCGATCTCGGTCTGTATGCTGTCCACCTTTCGTCGCGCGTTGTCGATGTCTTCCTCTGCCGATCCGAACTTCTGTTGGAACGTCTTCTTCGCCGCTTCCAAGTCTTTTTCGGCTTTGGAGACATCGTCGTCCCAGTCCTTCTTGGCTTTCGTGACCGCCGCTTCGGCATCGCGCATTTTCGCAGCTCGGTCGGCGTTAGCGTGTTGCACAGCGCCTTCCGCGTCTTTCAGCTTCGCGTTGTACTGCTTTCTCTCGGTCTCGACGTCGCCCTGCAAGGAGTGTAGTTTCTTCATATAGCCGTTGATGAACCTCTGGGAGTCGGCGTGGACCTTTTGCGAGTGTGCCAGCCAGGAGTTGTAATCGGCATCGAGCTTTTTCTGAGCCGACTGAATACCGCTCTGGAGCTTTGCTTCTTCGGCTTTGACGCTGTTCTCGGCGTTCTCGATGGCCGCGTCCGCTTTCTTCTTGGCGGCCATAAGTAGCTTGTGAACTTGCTCGCGTACATAATCGAGTAGGTGCTGTTCGAATACGGCATGGAGAGCGAAGCCAAACTGGTTGGAATGAAGGTCCTTGAGATTGGTGATTTCGCCAGTCATCTTCGCATCGACCACGAAAGTTAGGAGGTCGGTGAAGCGGAGTGTAAAATCGAACGAGAACTCTGGCTTGGGGAGTATCTCAAGCTGGAGCGTGATTCCGAGGTTGAGACCAAGAAGACTGATAGCGCCGTCGACATGGAGCTGCTGAACCGAAGATCCTATCTGTAGCGATAACATAGCGTCTTTGCCGTGTTGACCGGAGATGTACAGAGGGCCGGCGTGGATTTCTCCGACACTGCCCGTCGCCTTCAAGGTGCCACCAGTAACTTCTGCTGATGCGTCTAACTGGACGCCGAACAGCTTGAGGTTCGCCTTGAACGAGAAGCCAGCTGGATATGTTACAGAACCGAGCGTGACGCCAGATGACATGTAGAGCCGTATCTCGTCAAAGTTGATGAAGTCGGGTGGCATGGGGATGTCAAGCTCGGTAAGCTCACGAGCGAATGAAACTAGGTCTTGGATGCCAAACTTCTCAATTTTTCCTTTCAGTAATTCCTCTGACCAGTGAAGAGTAATGAGTCACACGAAGGTGATAGTAATCTGAGCACTCACGAGATGGGTCCTCGTTGATGTCTACCGCGACATCACCTTCAGACTTGCCAACCGACAGCCCTCCTCTAAATGAAAAGCCAGATGGGAGCCCAGTCAACGGGAACGTGACTAGGTTGATGCTTAGACCGAGTTCGAGGGACGGTCCGATCGACACGCTTTTGCTGATTCCGAACGGATCATCCCAGACTCCTATCATCTCGCCTGCTAGGGTAACATCTTCTCGCTCAATCGTCAATGAGGCTTCGAAATCAAGAGGCGTGGTCGATTTGGGAACTGGAACCTTGATACCGGCCCCGATCTGAATCAATATCTGCTCGAGATTGATCGAAAGCGTGATGGGATCAGTGGTGATACCATGTCCGATATGTATCATGGTGTTCGTGGGCAAGACAACGTCTAAAAGGAAAGAGGCGCCGGTTTGCCAGGAGGCGCTCAGTGTGAGACCTGGAAATGAGTCCCGACGCAGGAGCTTGTTGAGTGGGCCGACTTGATCGAAGCAGGCGGAGAATTGGACGCCTTGCGCGCACGAAGGTCAGGTTTCGCATGTTTCAGAACAACTCGACCCAAACTCACCCTTCTTGATAGGATATTTATTGGGGTTAAGCGATGATAACGTTGGGTCATCTTTAGATGCGGCGATGAACATTAGGTTTTGTAGAGCAAAGTCCGCAAAAAAAGCGGTTTTAGCCTTCGGGAATAACTTTCCGAGAGTGGTCGTGTTGCCAAGTTCCGTAAACGTGCCATAGACAGTCCACTCGAGCTTGTTTGTCGACGAGTCTTTGTATAGGTGTACGCCAGCTGAGATAGATGGTGCTTGGAATCCGGCCAACTCGACCTGGCCACCAAGCGCGACGTCCGTTGACTTGCCGGAGTCTTCCTTCTCGAACGAGACCTTCATGTATGCGGACACCAGGCTGACTCCGGGATCGTCAGAAAGCTTGATCCGACCGGTCTTCCCTTCGACCGTCACTCCTTTCGATGTCAGTTCGATCGTCACGTCGGTCGACGAGTGGCCCTCAAACTCGAGCTTGTCGACGGTGATTGACAGACCCTTCCCCTTCGCGATCTCGATCGTCGCCGAGCCAATGGTTATGTCGACATGTGTGGGGAGCGACAATTCCTCGCCTGTGTAGTGGCGGAACAGATCTACGACGCCGTCGCATCCAAAGTCCTGAATGTGTGCAGAGAGCGAGTAGTCGCCCCCGGCGGTGTACTTTCCTGACACTAGAGCCGACGCCGAGCCGGCGCGAAGATGGGCTTGAACATCGAAGTCCAAGACTTCGAGAGCATGACTCCAGTCGAACGAGGCAGAGAGTTGCACCATATCGAGCTGACAAGAGCTGTTCGGTGAGCCCGTCCTCAAAGCAAACACTAGTGACTCACGTTGATCCCAGTGCCAAACACGTTTTTCCACACATCGCCTTTCACCGACGCCGTCAGCTCGGCGACGCCTCCAAACTCGCCGATCTCGAAGTCCAGCTCGAGGGGGGTGACCGAACCAGGTACTTTGATGTGCATGTCCCCGAAGATCTTAAAGCCGCAATCCATATACCGATCGCTGAAAATTCCCAGCGTCGAGTTTCCTACGCCATAGACCAAGAGACCGATGCGAGTCAGGATCACGTCGTCGTGCAAGCGAATCCCAGGAATATCTTTGTCCTTGAGGTTCGACGACTGGACACGAAGCAGGCCACGAACGACGAAGTCGGCCACGTTGACGCGAGAATTCCACGAGTGACCTATCCCGAGAGATGCTAAAGCTTGCAGCTGTAGTCCTTCCTCCGGTATATTCATAATGGAATGAAGAATATCGTAAATACCATGGTGCTTCTTGTCAATCGGGATATCCGCAGTGATAGACCATCCTATCGGTAACGTCTTCACGCTAGTAGAGAAATTACTTCAAGGAAAAGAGTATAAAGCGCAAAAAGCTTACAATTGGTAGTTTTGATACGTGATCACAACGTTTTGGAATTCAAATTGAGGAAAGGAAGTGTCGCTAAGCTGAGATATAATCTCCAATGGATCAAGACTCTCGAGTTGCACACGTTGATAGACCGGAGGTTCCGAATCCAGCTGAACGTTAGGAGGCGTGGGTCCGTGCCAGCTTTGGAGCTTTACATCGCGATCGAGACCGAAGATCTTCAGAGTGCCCTCTACGAGGAAACCTGTGGCGGGCGGGGCGAGTGGTAATTCACTAGGGTCACCGTTCGTAACCAGATGTGGATAGTTTATTTGTACATCACCCAGCTTCACGGAGTCTGCATTCTTGCGAACAGCCTGCCAAGCAGCTTGGGCCCGGGGATGCGGCGTCACAGTGGTGATTCGGTGCCGGGACGACCCTGGTAACTCCTCAGGTGTCAATACAACTTGCCGCATCCCGGAATGTCCGGCCCCAACGGACGGGCCGGGTTGTCGCGTCATCACGGTTCGCGGATCGTTTGTATTTCGCTGAACCAACCCTACCGGCGTCTTGGATGACGAGGAGACACGACGGGTTGGGGTGAAGCGGCTCGTGGGTGGTGGAGGGCGTTCCGGAGGGCCCAGAAATGCAAGGGACGGCGACGCAGCGACCAGGACATTGATGTTTGTTGAAGATTCCGCTGGCTTAGTAGACGGTCCTGCCTTGTCTATTTTCTCAGGGCTTGATGCAGCCGTTCCTGGATGGTCTTCGAAATATTTGTTGAACAATATTACGTCGATGCTTCCTTCTAGTATGGTCGGATAGTAGCGACTAAACGTGTTGATGCGTGTCGACCATACCACAGGAAGCTACATAATCACGTTTAGTGTGCGAATTCAGAATTATATAGATTTGTACTCACCTCATGCTCAGGGAGTGTCATGTTACCCTTGTAATAAAGGCCGGGCGCCAACCAAGGATACTTCTCCGCATCAACCCACTCGGGAATTGGCCATGCCTCCTCGTTAGCAGTCTCAGGGTTTATGAACGAGAGTTGGCGGGTCCACCCGACTAGATCGGCGGTGATCATACGGGTAGTGAGGTATCCTTTAGCCCCTGATTGATTACGAAGCTTCCGTATCAAAAGCTCGGCACTGAAAATATCAACTACTCTCCTAAACCGGTCAACAGAGTATATACATACCGACTCATATCACTGTTCGCTTCAAACGTGCCGAAAGCCTAGCAATTGAGTCAGTAAAAAAATATCCATAAATCGTACATTTGGTCTTACTATATTTGGTCGTAGACTGTATACAGAACGATGGAGCCACTTTTACAGGAATGTGAGCCCATATTCAGCTTATGCGTAAATATTGTACACACCTCGGCAATAACCTTCGGCCCGTCCTTAGGGTGCCACCAGTCGTGTGCAAGCTATGGTAAAAGGTTAATACTAGAGGCTGATAGGGAAGTAAGACGGCTTACCATATCCGCCGATTGGCCGCCCATGATTTTACTTGCATCAACCCGATTGTCGGCCCCTTTCGACTGAGGGATGAGGCTCGCGACCAGTTTCCGCCTAGCCACTGGCTCCGAAAAACGTGAATAGGCCGGGGTTGACCCCTTTTCGATTTTTCGCTGTGCGGCTTCGGCTTCCTGTCGATGATCCGGCCAGTCACGTCGCCAATCAGCAGCTCCTTGAGTTTGCTCCTTGAGTAAGATCTTCAGGTCGTCCTTGGAGATAAAGGTTTCGTAATGGTTCAGTAGGTTTCGCGAGATCTTCACAAGGCCTTCCGACGTCTTAGATTCGTCAGTCGGAGCTTCCCAATCGAGCCACGTAGTAAGAGAAAGTCGACGAGACGACTTGCTAGCCGCCTTCTCTTCCGCATCTTTTTTGAGATCCTCAACTACTTTCGATAGATCAGAGCGCGACGGCCAAGCGCCAACCGGGAAGAAGTACAATTTGATCGGCTTTTCGTACGGCCACGCGGACGGTTTCCAGAGGCGACTAGAGCCAGCGGTCACATACTTGGTCGCGATTTCAAACCATATCTTCGCTTGGTTTCGATAACGCAATTCGAGATTTTTAGAAGGAGTAGAGGACGGTTTGGAGGGTAGTTCAGCTTTAAACCCGTTGGTTGGCCAGGAAGGAGCACCAGATGTCCCAAGTTTGATACCATCGTCGTCGTAACCGTCGCAAGCAAGTGCGTCGTCTTCCTGATTCCAATCTTCTTCGTAAACTTTCCAATGGCTGCCGTCCTGTTTTGGAAGACGAGCTTCGAAGTCCTTCTGGAGAAGAAACACTTCATCCTGGCTCCCTCGACTTCAGCAAATGCAAATCAGCGCAGAAATCAAATAAACTCACAGAGTCCTGGAATCGACAGCCGACGAAATGTTCGTCCGTCAGGGGTGTCTCTTTCTCGTCGACAACTTTGAGCGCAAACCACAAGGGAATGGTTACTTTCTTGGGTCCGCCATTGAGCTTTCCTTTTCGCCCATTTGTCGGGGGTGGTTTGACGCCGGGAGGTACAGCTTCGAGAGAGATTGTAGTAGATAAAATACCAGCTTCAGAATAATCAGCTTCAAAGCCGTCGTAAGGCTGATTCGAAGACTCAGCCGAAGCCATGACGAGCAGGAGATGGCGAGAAATGGGTACCGAATCCGACGGTATTTATAGGAAAGACAGGCGTGTAGTTTCGTCTTGGGTAAGTTACTCCGACTCACCAAGACGCTGCCGATGAACCAAGGTGAGCGATGGGTAGATTAAAGAAGGACAGGGCCCGAGCAAGGCCGTGCAAGCGCCCTACCTCCTAAACGTCTTGTCGGGAGGGCCGCACCAAAACGAGAAAATGAGGCGATCAGATGGGATTAACCGTTGAGAGCACGCAATGCTACGCTCGTAATGAAAGTACTTTTCCAGGAGCTGTGATATTGCGCCGGAGTTATGGTGTCGCACCAAGAAAGGTAGGGCTTGTTTGGACGTCCGATCGAATACCCATGTGGATTCGTGCCAATTGTAGCACTACCATAGCTGGGACGGCATAGAATGGGGTGACCGAGAGCTTGTAGATCACAGGGATGTCGAGCATTGGGATGAACGGAAATTTGGGGGTACATCAGTTGCGCCCGCGATGGGGGTCACTCTTGAAGAGTATCTGATTGACGTTTGAATGGCTGAGACTCGGAGGTAAGTTTTCCGGTATACAGTTTCAGTGTAACGCCGCCTATAATCGATCCTATTCGACACAGGCCCCACTGTAAGTTTAAATCAACGCCAAAGCCGGAAAGAGCACACGAAGGAAGAAGGGTTACACACCTCATGTATCAGGACCAGACAGTGGAGATCTCGATGGGACAACAAGGGTCGACGGCGACAAAAGGTTATATTATATTGTAAGCCGAATCTCCTCTCAATCCTAAATAAGCCCAAGTGAGAAGCCGTACCCCAAAATTTAGGTGTGGGCAGCTTATAATACTTCCAG
Organism: Ceratobasidium sp. 428; assembly: GCA_019623705.1. Lineage (NCBI taxonomy): Eukaryota > Fungi > Basidiomycota > Agaricomycetes > Cantharellales > Ceratobasidiaceae > Ceratobasidium > Ceratobasidium sp. 428. Next base: position 6,398 of record WSTJ01000556.1, on the reverse strand, counting down.
AGAAGGAAAATATTAAAACTGACAAAAACTTATCGATACACGTCATCATCGGTGGTAAATCCACACCGTTTTAGGAAACTATTAGATGGAGGAGTCAGACAACATTAGTCAAGGTGAATAATCCCTTTTCGCGTGTTGGGTTGCGTCAGATGGCCGTACCGCGTTGCGAGCATCAGATCCCAATCCAAGTCTTCCTGAGCAACGGCAGTGGCAACACCGAACCGATTAGAGTCCCCAAGACTAGACAATCAATCAGACCACTGAAAGGTCTAGCAGATGGCGAGTAAGCGGCACACTAGCATCCAAATCTAGATAATTGTCGGTCCCAGCGGTTGAGAAGGGCATGCGGACTGCGCATTGAGATGAAGACCTAGTAGAATAGCTCACGGCCGTTCGGGCTAAGCGAGAGATAGGCGCTCCTAACTAGGATGTTCAGTAGACTTTGGGGTCAATCGTGGGAGAGATAACCATGAGATATACTGCCAGTATTATCTCAACCGAACACGTTCGAAAGCAGCATTTTCGCCCCAGGCTTCCAGTTAGGACGAGAATCAAAATGGGTGACCAAGAATTCTCAGGATCACGTGCTAATGCAAACGGGGGACAAACATGGCGCCGCTTTCGCGGCGGTCTGGTTTCTTCACTATGCTGACGTTTCAACGAATATCCAGCCGGTGTGATAGGGAGCTATATGTTAGTTCTCGGAGCAGCTTCTTGCTACGTTACCTACAGTGAAACCGCTGTTCTTCGCCTCGCTCACCGGTCGCGAGGAGTCCTTGACCGGTATCATATCTATGTCGAGTGAAGCAATCGAGCTAATTGGTAGTTCCGCCAGCGCGTTTACGTAGTTTTTGCTCGCAAAAGAGGTTTCGTATGCAGCTAGCTACGTTCCAAGAATGTAGTAGTTGCTATACCCGCGGAATCGTTACTATCCCCTCGCACATTTCTGAACATAGATTGTATGCGCCAAGATATTTATACCGTAGTTGAGAAACACTGCGGCGTCCAAGGCGTGCACCTCATAAACCTTAAAGTAACTCATCCGGCATTTAATTATCAACCGCACACGCCATATGACACTAACTACAAAAGTGCATTTCGCAGAGGATTTCATACCATTGAAGATGTTGCGTCTCGAAAACAGTTGAGCTTGCTCGAACTCCAGATCAAGCACCTCGAAAGGATTCGAACCAAGGAAGCACTCCAGTAATTTTCAATAATCACTCATTTATCTTACTATGAAGGCTATGCCGTAGTAACAGCACTTGGAGGCAGGCAGAAGGAGAAGGAGAAAAAGAGATAACTAAACGCTACAGTAGATAGCAAGGCTAGTACTCAGAGGATGCAATGCTCAAGCCGGCCGGAGGAATTACGAATAATCCAGAACGCCGGATACCGAAGCGAGTAAGGATTCGAGGGTGACTTCAACTGAACGCCAATGCAGGTAAGTGCACACAATTGGTGAGTAAGTTTCGGCTCATGGATAACAGGGTCGGACAGTACATCGATGAGCCGACAAGGGTGGAAGACTACGAGAAGATCCACGAGATTGTAAATCTTCTGTCAAACGCAAATAAGCTCACTCCAATATAAATTTGTACCCCAAAATCTATGGCGCGAATGGAGATAATTCCTTTAGAGGATATCAAGATTAAGTATGATAAGGGCGTATGTATACACCATCGGCGGCGACGAAAAACCTACATGCTAGGAAACTATTAGATGCAGAGTGAGGCGAACAAGCTCCTTTCGCTCATCAGATTGTGTCAGACGGCCGTACCGTGCCGTAAACACCAGATCTTACTGAGTGACGGAGATATCCGAACGCAGCTCCGCGTCGGCGGCGCTCCTGAGGGACACCGTATGCGGAGATCTTCATCCGTAGGCACTTCCCTTTCCTGGGGTTAATTATTTGTTCTCCTGATGTTGCAGTTGTCTCAGGGAACTGTCTCGCATATTCCTTCCATTCGTTCCCTCAGCTCGACCCCACCGTGCCGAGGTTTGTCCGTTCGTCATTTACTCATGTACTTTGTCTCACCGATGTATATCGACGCTTTTCGCGTACATCGAAGCTCAACCCCATCGTGCTGAGACCCTTTCCATGTCCTCTAGCCGTTCCCACACCGTACTTCGCACTACATATACGGTTTTTAGGCTTCTGGTCGATTGGAGTAACGCTGAACCGATGAGAGTTCCCAAGTCTAAATGATCAATCAAATAAGTAAAAGTTCTTGTGGGATACGAGCGAGTACGGCAGTATCTAAGCTCAGAGACCTGTCGATCTAAGCTATTGAGTAGTGTATGCACAGTGGGAATCAGAACCTCGTGAGGCAGCTCAATACCATCAGGAGGAGATGAACTTAGTCGACCTTGGTTGGGATATTATGCAGACTTCGGATATGGTTTTGAAGAAGAATACCGTGAAGCATGCATCCAGTGCTATTACTTCTCCTGAACACGTTCAAAAACAATATTTCCGTGCAGGTTCTAGGCTAGAAAAGGAAGTAAACCAGGTGGCCGATTCTTAAGGTGAGTCACGTGCTGATGCAAATTGGACTAAACCTTGTGCCACACTTCGCGCCTGTCTAGTTTCTTGGTTTAGCAATAACACGATAATACTCAACAGGACTGACGAAGAGGTATACGCCATTTTAGGAGGTCTCTGTGATATTATGCCAATATACCGAAGCTATTTCACTTCCCCTCGCTCCACCATCACTGAAAAATCTTCGACAAAAAGGTTTGTATATTCTTGGCTCACCCGATCTTACTTACTACCCCCTCCGGCCTACTTGCGCAGTTTCCGCAGACATCACAGGCTTTTGGGCTGTGATAAACTAGTTGTAGTAATGGTCTGAACCTTAGGATACGAAGCTCATTTCAACCCCCTGCAAATTGTGATTATTTCAACGTACACGTCTGAGTGTGAGCTATATGCGTGTTAGAAGGCCAAGGTGAGCGAATACAAGAGGTCGCTGTCATGTTTTCGAATGCCGCACCGCCTGAAGTGCTTCATTTGTGTAAGCAACATTGACTCGTGCTTGGCACTAGATTGTCGGCTACATTAAGACGCGGCAGCCGTCGAACAACGTGTCACAATCTGTATACACTGAGCGCTTACGGGGATTTCATCTGGCGTGAACAGGTATAGTGGAGATAATAAATTTGATGAAAAGCGGCCTGAGTGCGATACGCGCCCTTATCCATACAGTCTTCTGATCGGGGTAGTTTCAACCCAACCATTGTCGCTGTGGCATGTACTCTAACATGCTGCGTCGAAACCGGAGTGGGATTTTATCGGCAGTGTACAGTCGAAACTGTTGACTTGTATACCCTGCTAAAGTATAGCGTGACAGCTGAGTGAATTGATTTGGACGAAATCGACGTCTTCGCAACTGAGTTTTAGCTCAGGTAGCGCAGCTGTCATTATACATGTCAACAGGTCCGACTGTACCATAAAATGAGCGGGTCCTTTGCACTGAGAAACCGAGTCCGGGTGGGGCCGGAAATCAAAGCTTGCGGCTCTCGAGATAAATCAACGCGTCGACTGGCTTATCGCAAAGCTTTGTTCCTGAAAAGCGGGCTAAAACGTCCGAGATAATTTCGGCTCTGAAAGCATTGGCTTGGCAACTGTCACCGAGAAAATAATTATCCGCTCGAAAGAGTTGAAGCGTGGTGAGAACACTCAGGATATGTTGCTTTGAGGTGGCAATGAATGTGTCGAGATAGAATATCTAGAGTTGTTATTGGGTGACTAGCCCAAATGTCGTGGTCTGAGAGAGGAGTCATCATCATCACGTGACCGAGAATCTTTTGTTCTTGTGGGTGACGGTGCCTGGTCAACCGAACGAGACACCCGAATCACATCTCCCACAAACTACAATTCACTTCGGTCCCTGGGCCTCGCTTGAAACGAATCCTGGATCCATCAGAGTCTGTCACAAAAATGACAGCCATCGAGCGCCAATGTGGCCCTTATAAAGTCGCGGCCTCCCGATGAGACAATTGTCGTTGTGTTTTTTTCTCCCCCTCCCTTCATTTGGTTTCGTGCGCTCTGCCACTATGCGTCTCCTTAGTATTGTGGCATTCGTTGGTCTAGTGTCTGCGGCTTCTATATCCTCCGCTAATATGTAAGTGCGCCTTTGTGGCGCGTAAAGAAAAAATTCAATTGCTCATACTTATGAGCAGCGCGGCACGTAAAACATGCGATCCTGGTGAAGGACGCCAGTCTGCTTCTAGCGGTAACTGCATAACCTGCCCTGCTAATACGTTTGGTCGAGGAGGGAGTGAGATGTGCCAGACGTGCCCCGGCGGCTCTTCATCCACGGGTGTAAGCTATCGTCTGTTAGCTGAGCTCGAGAAGATGCTAATAGGATATATAGGGCTCGTCATATTGCACGTGTAAAGCGGGTTATTCCAAGTTCGGTGGGGCTACCACAAGTGGTGAATGTACCGCTTGCCCTATTGGACAATATAGCGCTGCCGGAGCCTGGATGTGTAACTCTTGCCCTACGGGTACTACCACCACTACCACGGTATGTTTTGTCTTATTTCAGTCTTCACGGTACTCAAATAGCCTCTCAGGGATCTTCCCAATGCGCACCAATCGTCTGTCCAGCCGGTAAATACCTTTCAGGCGGCTCGTGCGCCACTTGTTCAGCTGGTAAATACAGTGGCGCCGGCGCAACCTCCTGCACCGACTGTCCGCCTGGTACGGTCTCCAGCGCCGGGTCGAGCACTTGCATCATCTGTCCCGGAGGCTTCGTCCCGAGTGCCGCTGGAAACACATGCCGACAATGCGGAGCTAACACGTACTCGAGCGGAGACCAATGCTCTCCCTGTCCGAACGGTCAATCTAGCCCTCCTGGCTCGTCGTCTTGCGGGCCGCAGCCGTCCAAGCGTGCTGTTCAGCCTCTTTTCGATACGTGCTCGTCGATGCCTGGCTATCAGCGCTGTCCCGTTTGGAGCAGTGGGGGCGGAAGCGAATGTGTTGACACCTTCAATACGCTCGACTCGTGTGGCGGATGTGTTGGTCCGGACGATTCGTTTACTGGCAAAGACTGCTCCGCGATCCCGAACGTGGACAAGGTCGGGTGCGAGCGAGGCCAGTGCAAGGTTGTCAGCTGCCGCGAAGGATATGCACCTGCAGACGGGGCGTGCGTTCCTAAGTCTCACAGCAAGGCCAAGCGCGGCGCGTTGATGCATGTTCGCCATGAATCATTCTGATTTAGCTCGATTGGACAAACTATTTCGTTTCATTTTTTGGGACATTCTGTTCGTTAGTTATACTGTACTCTCCTTCCTACGTTCATGATAGTTTTGTATGTTAGAGCCATGTGCTTATACTATTGAGCCCGCTTCGATTTGCATCGGCAAAACCTTTCAAAAGCTCAGGCTCGCCAACTTGTATTTCAGCCTGCCGATAGAAGTTCAGTCCCGAAAGCCTTAATTATACAGTAGTGTCGTAACGTGTTGTGTTTTCCATGATTTCAGTAACGGCTAATGCGCAAGTGCAGCACTTGATCGAGCGGAAGCTAGAACAAGCGACATTTCTAGAAAATTATCAATATACCAATCTTACCTACAGGGGCTCTACACGTCGAATGGGCATCGCCGAACACCAAGAAGCCTCCTATATGCGTGATCTTACAACAACTAATGAAGAAAGCCAGGGTTCTGGTGATGTATAGCTTCCCCATACACTTCTGATGTCATCAAGTTAGGATTCAAGCTCTGATAAATGAGTCAACAGACTCAATACGGCACAGATCCAGATCTCACGTGACCGTATGCCCTGATTTGATTCAGTCGGATAAACAATGCCCGCGCACTGACATCTATGTCTCGACAACCGTGATCCCGTTCCTAGCTCCACAGCTTCTAAAAAACTTCAAACTCAGGAGCTTGCGAGAAAAATTGGATGCAATAAAATCCCCGCGATATCGATCTCCCACCCGCGTCTTGCATCATCGTGCTCCTTCTCGAGAAAGATGTCTTCGTTTGTACATGATCGCGTTATAACTTGCTGCTCTTGCGATCCGCCGACTCGAACAAAGACTCCCAAACTGTATCTCTCCCAAACTACGATCCGCTACATCTCTGAGCTCCACTTGGAACTAATCTCGGATCCCTCATATCCTGTCACAAAATGACAGCCATCGAGAACACGAAGACAGGTCGAGGAGCAGTTCCACACGCCAAGCGTTTCAAGACTTGTGCTTCTGACACTTTAATGCGTCACCGTGTGGAGCAATACAATGGTTTTGGACGTTTGACGTTCAGAACGGCTCCGCGACCTGTCAATCTGGGGTTATATAGTCACGGCCTCGCAACCAGGCGGCTTGGCGTTGTGTTTTTCTCTCCCCCTCTCCGTTTGGTTTTGTACGTTCTGCCACTAT
>WSTJ01000555.1:9307-22276 GCA_019623705.1 Ceratobasidium sp. 428 | reverse complement strand
CCACCTCTTTGTACCTGATGTCGATACATAAGGCCTGGCCTTCATTCGACAATAAATTCTTGATTATAAAAAAAAAAAAAAAACTCTGTCACTACTCACAAAGAGCAGCGTGCATCATGCCTGGTAGGTAGGTCAGCACCTCCTTCATCTTCCACCTCTCCATCCCGTTCCACTTCAGCTGTCGTCGCCGTGCCTGCTCATATGCAGGCCCAACACAACTTGATAGGAACTTGTAGCACCACTCTTTGGCGAGCATGGCGACCAGCGACACGGCGATGCTCAGACTCAGCGACAGTAGCCATAGCAGGTTCACCAGCACTGCAGTCTTGGACGGCGAGAAAGGAGGGTCATCCAAGGCATCGGGGCCGGGTAGCGCGACAGTCTGTCCATTCGCAATTGCAGCTAGGGTCTGAGACACCAAGAGTAAGGTCTTTGCAGACGACTCGACGGGGTCTGGCTTCAGATCGCCCAAGCTTTCGATCACAAACCTGCATGGCCCGAAGTTATTTATGACCCATCAGCATATCAGTCAACACATAAGCTTACGCAGTGGAGACAGCCGAGAACAGCGCAGCCTGTAACGCTTTCGCATTGGTGAGCGGTTCAACTCTAGCCATGTTCATACTCACGAAAACTACAAGCAAGAAGAGTGTGAGTATCCTTAGCTTATTGGGTAATATACATTATGTACTTAGCAAAACATCCAGTGAGCTAATCCACACCACCGGTCAGTGATGCTAAGATACAGTCGAGTGCAAAAATGTGCTCACTTGTTTCGTCCTTCTATCAGCTCTTTGTCTGACTTATCCGCCTCTCCCACATAAGTCTTCCACACCCGAGCATCCCCCGTCATCTCATATCCTGGCTCGTCAGGTAGATCTTGCATCTGGTGATAAGAGACGGTAAGTAAACGCTCAAATACCCTCACACACCGACCACAGCAACTCACATCCACTACCTCCGGCGCGATACTTCGTTTCACGTGTAAGTTTGGAAGTGCCATATGTGTTTACGGGGATACTCTAAACCAGTGTGGTATCAATGACAAGGTAGGAGGGCAGGTATATAGGCCGGTGCTTGCTTTGTAGTCGATCATCAGGAAAAAACGTCAAGAGATCCTGGCTTCCTTGGACTGATTTAGCTCGAACTAGGTGGATATACTAGTGTTTCAAGCAATCCGTGGTATTTTTCCAGAGAGGATCTACCGCTCGGGAAGCTAATTTAGGCCGATTCCAGATACTTCCTATGTACCGTAGTCACAGCTAGACTAGTCAAAATCACACTAGAAGCTAGGTCCGCTCAAAAGAGTTCATATGGAGCAGTCGAGTCACTTGTTAATACTTGCGCATACAGGCGTCGCCAAGATGGAGCAAGAGAACTTGTTGAAGGCGGATTGTAGTCCAGAAAAGGCAGGTGCAACGTATCCATGGCAACAACCGCGGGTGTGATTACGTTCAACACATGGGTGACCTTTGTGGCACAAACAGGTACAACTTACGACGCCACATGTAGTTGCGAGACAAAACGACTTGTATTGAATAACTTCTACAGTTAGGCAAACCAATTGATCCGTTAAAGCCGACATTTGCGGCACAAACATGAAAGACTTTTCAAAAAACGACTTCATCCTTGTTTGGCGTAGTCTCACCGGTTCTACGCGTGCGAGAAACCAGTCCACGCGAAGCGCCGCGCGCTTCACTGCCTATATGCGTCGCATCGCATCCCCCTCGCCGACTGCACGCTTGCAGGCCACGCGCTGCCGACGCCTCGGACTCTGCACTGCCCACGATTGTTTCATCTACCCTTAAAATATGCTCCCAGAGGATGCACGGTCGTGCGCGATATCCTTTGGGAACTGGGATCTCGTTTTTTGGTCTGATTAGCGTGGGTCGGTTTTTTATGTGTCTGCGACAAATTGAATTCGCTGACTCACCGGCGCGTAGATAAACCGCAGGGTAGGATCGTCATACCATACAGTCTCCTCCCTCTTTGCGCGCTAGGTGAGTAGCACCCGTCCCAAGGGTTTTCCGCTTCGGCAAACGTTAGTGCTAACATTTGCGCGCTACCCGCCGCTCCCTTCCCTTCTTATATGGCTCCCTGTCTCAATCGCATACTTCCCTCGCCGCTGTACACGTCTGTCTCTCTCGATCCCGATGGATCCTCGTTTGTTTTCTTTGTCTTTGTGTTGCTTTGGACTTAACTGCGGCGTGTATTCAAAGTCTTCGGATTTTTTCTGCACTACGTTTAACCATCGACTGATAGCGGTTTTGTATTGTTCATTCTTTGAATGTGTTCTACGCTTTGTGTCCAGCGCGAGGTGGTTCCCGCCCGTCCTCGCGCTTTGCTATGCATCTGCCGCGGGGCGCCGGCTTCGCCTAAACCACTCGTGATCGTAAGAACCCGATGACCGCGTCACCCCTAGCATCGAATACTCGAGCACGGGTTGAACAGCATTTTTCGCCGCCAACTTATACGGAATAGATTCTTGAAAAGGTAGTTATTACGGACTACATAAAACGAGAATACGCGCGAGTATACCCGACCACAAGCTCCAGTATTTACTAGATACGCGGAAAAATCTTGGGAGTGATACACTTCCGTTCTTTCTATTCATTTTGCTTGTAGTTTACTATACGACCTCCAGAAGTCACCTATCCCCAAGGAAGTCGGCCAGCCAGTGATACGCTAGTTTTTAGTATTGAAATACAGCTCAAGCTAGCAAGGTATGCTTTCACAGCGTCTAAAAACCTATCGAGTTGCTGCGATGTTGTGGGCTGACGAAGTGGTCGGCTGAATCTTAATTTTAAACTTGTATTGAGGTCTCTATAGGCTAAGTCCGGCCATGGATTTCAGTCGCTAAAAAGGCAAATATTGCGGGATTATTTGTGTGCACTGTATGCATTGAAGAGTCTATTAGGGAGTTTGGGCACCGCTACAATATGGTCCAGATCTCGTGGTTTGGGCGTATTTGAAATTCTGGTATAGTGTTGCAATATCCCCTCTACGATTCATTGGGTTTATTCTTGGCGCCTTTTTATGTCTATTTCATCTGAACACAGTCATAGCAGCCTCTTAACACTAAATAGAGTATACAATTAAGGGAGCGCTGGAGGCATTGGGCGATCCTGACTTAGGACATTGGCTAAACAAGCACACGGCAACTTTGCATCACTGTGAGTCGCCACAAACGCCGTAAATATATTTAGAAGCACATAGATACCAATCTAAAGCATGGCCATGATGATATGTGCTGATGGGAAGCAATGAGATGCGGGCGCAGAGCAAGCGAAGGCCAACCAACATTCGGTACCATAATGTGGTTGTACAACCAGCGACAAGTATTGAGCATTTAAAAGGCATTCTCGCTTGTAACCTGATATAAATTTTTGGTAGGTTACTCGACCAGCCATCTAGTGCCCCATGACAAACTTTCACTTGTATCGAACCAGAATTGAACGCGGACAGTCAAAATTCGGTTGTGACAAAATTTGTTTGCGGTCAGGCACCGCCACAATGTGGCGGTGCCCAAACTCCCTATTCTTCTTCATATGGGGTGGATCTGAAGTCTCATGAAAAGGTGTTTTATGTCGGGTGCCCGACTTCCCCGGATTTTGAGCTTCACGGCCCTTATAGGTGTACGCACTGAGTACCACTCAGCCATTTCTAAAGCTCTTGGTATACGTGCCCGTGATACTGTTATTGGCGTCATGTGCAAAAAATTTAAAGGATAACTGTTTGTGTTCAGTACCAGTAAGCCGGATATACAAAAGTGGCCGACTTCTGGGGCTGTGTGGTGGTGGAAAGGAGAACATAGACTTTAGCGAATGCGGGGGGTGGTCGGGTTGACGTTCGAGTTCACGCCCAGTGCAATAACCCATGTCTCGTCCCGGTACCGCTTCTCCGATATCCGGTGCTTGATGAACCCCATGTCTTTCTCCAGTCCTAGGAAGTCGGTTTCGTCGCCGACCCAGTCGACGCGACGTACACCGTCCTTAGTCGATCGGCGACCGGTCGCGCCCAGACCCTGCACGCACTCTCGCTCGAATATCCGACCGACGCGCGCACGCTCCTTGCTCGACACGATCCACACTCTGCCTCGCACACCGACTCTTGTAGGGTCGCGTACTGTACTGGCGAGAGATGAACGTCGGTCCCGGTCCCAGCCGACGTCGACGCGACGTTCCGAATTTCAAATGTCCCATGTCACAGCTCGCGTCGACGCAGCAGGACTGTTAGGCGCGCAGCGCCCGAGCGACGGGCGCTTAGCTCCTAACGAGCGTTGGCATGGAACGTTGGCTGATTTTGTTTCACACACGGTCTATTTGTCTCGGTATTTGATTCGTCTCTCATGTACTTAAGGCTGGCACTTTGTACATTCTCTCCTCATCTTTATATGAGTGGATTTTGGACTGTCATACGCGCATTAGCACTTAGTCCGAACCGCCACGACCGGCACCGCCACTCGAAGGCGTTACACTTTTTGACTAGTTTTTACAACCACCGAATCGAACATCGACCCGACAAACAATACCTTGTCGACAACGCGACCCATCGCCGACTCGACACTTCTGACTTTCTGATTTATTTTTTCTCTTTTATTTTCTGATTCCATAAAATCGAAAAACCCTCGCGACGACTGGCCACCGTCGCGAACCAAAAACAGTTTCGGACAATTATTGAGTATTTCATTTGAAGCTTCTATTACTAATACTTTTACATTCTAGAATACGTACAATGCCTGCAACTCGACGCGGAACCAGGTATGGTCCGGAGGAGCGGATGCCGAGCGCCGAGGAGACGGTGCTCGAAGGCGTGGGGGAACTGGAACCGGGTATGATGCCCGCGACCAGCGACCAGCTGCGGACCACCCCGGTGGGCCCGCACCTACCCCTACCGCATGAGATCGATGAGGGAGAGCTGCCAATGCTGGCGCTCCCATCGATGACGTTCATACACCCCGAAGCAGTGGGGTTGAGCGAGCCTGCGCAAGCAGCTCGTGAGGGCATGAACGGGGCTAACGCCCAGGAACCCGAAGGCACGACGGTGCCCGGGTCTTTCCCGCAGACGCCTAGGCGTGCGGATGAGTCGGAAGAGGTAGCGCGGGACGCACCCACCGACGAGGAGCATACCCCATGCGACGACCCGCTTGCGAGACCACGCGCGGAAGAGCAGGGAGGACGGATTCGAGGCGAGGGTAACGGGGATAAGGACGGCAGGTCCGAATCCGAACACCCAGACCCCGGGGAATGCATGGAGGGCGCGCCAAGGTTTGGCGAGCGGGAGGTCAAGTGGGGGCCCGACGATAGGGCCAAGGTCCCGACCGGCGGCATGGGGTCGAGCGAGCTAACGCCGCTCCCCGACACCGAGCCCAACGATGAGGGAGGAAACCACGAGATCAAGCGCGAGCCTAGCCCAGCGCAGGAGTACGAGGAGCCGGAAGGTGACCCACCCGAGGACACGGATTGGGACACCGAGGGATTCGTCACCGCGAAGACGCGCGGGTCGTACGGAGGATATAGGCAGACGGACGAAGACGAGGAGTCCCGCCCTATGTACGATAGTAGAGCATATGTAATAAATAACGGGAAATATTTCCCCGCCAATACGCTACCGATACAAGAGACCGAAAGCGTGAGCGAGGAACATGAACAACCCGCGCATACAGCCGACGAAGAACCAGTTAAGCTGCCGAAGATCCCTGAGCGAGATAGCACGCCAGTCCGTAAGACGAAAGAACAGATGGCACAGCGCAAGAGGGATGAAGAGGAACGTGAGCGCGAGTGCCGTAGGCGTGATGAGATGGTTGAAACTCTTGCGAGACTCGAGAAAGAGCGCAAGCAGCGCGAGGCGCAAGAAGCACGCAAGGCACAAGAAGAGACCCGGCTATGGCCAAGGGTTTCGGAAGACACGCTCCAGGCGGAAGAGCGACGGCGCCAGAGGGCAGAGGCAGTCTTTGGCGAGCAACTACCTAGGGTAGATATGCGGGAAGCCGAGACGTCCACACCGCACCCAAAGAAACGGGTAGTAATACAAGCAAACGCGGTGAGGACGGTTGACAACGACGAGGAACGCGCAGGACCGTCGTTCTTCGAGAAACAGAAGTGGAGCGCCGTCGATATAAACGAGGTAAAGCGCGATCTAGCTCGAAAGAAAGCTCAAGAACAGGCTGAGGAACAGGCGCGGGAGCGCATACAGCCCGAGACAGAGCCAGAAACAGACCACGAGAATAGCAGGAGGGCGCGAGGCGACCCAGAGACTGAAACAGAACCCGAGAAACACAAGAAAGACTCGAAGAAATCCAAGGAGAAATCCAAGGAAAAAGGCTCGCGCAAGAAGCGCGAGAAAGAGCCAGTGTCGAAAGGGGTTAGGATCTCAGAGGTCGAGCGCAGGTCGTCCAAGAAAAAGGACAGGGATGAGCGGACGGGCAGAAGGTCCGAAACCCCACAGTTCCTGGGTGGGGGATATATGGCAAGTCAGTACTCAATACTGATGGATAAGGATACGAAGAAGAAGAAAGAGAGCAAGAGGAAACGACGCGGGTCGTCCTCGTCGTCCAGCTCGTCTAGTTCATCATCATCTTCGTCGTCTAAATCCTCCGACTCGTCTGATTCATCGGACTCATCTGATACCTCCAGCTCGTCGTCGAGTAGTGAATCTAGCTCGTCGTCGTCGTCATCGAGCTCAAGCGACGATGAAACGGATGACGAGAAGGCGAAAAAGAAACGCCGTAAGTCAAAGAGCAAGAAAGAGAAGGAGAGGAAACAAAAGAGGGAGCAGAAGAAGAAGATGCGTAAGCTTAAACGCAAGCTGCAGAAGATGAGCGGCGTGAAAGTTAACCTACCAAAGCCTTATGACGGGTCCGCCAACTGGGAGGACTTCGAACAATGGGTGTACGACTTGGACATCTGGCGGAAAGATGCGTGCTATAGTAAAAAGAAAGCAGTCAAGTATGTTGGGAGTTTCCTAACGGGTGACGCTTCCAAATGGTACAAAACTGAAGTGATAACGAATATGAAAAAGTACGACTTACCCAGGCTATATGCGGGTCTATTTGAGGAATGCTTCCCGCCGGATTATAAGACCAAGCTAAGGGCGAAGTATAATAGCATGACGCAAGGGAAAAAGAGCGTTAGAAAGTACTTACGCGAGCTGAAACTTATGCAACGACGTCTGGAAGATGTCACTGATCAGGACTTGAAACGAAAGTTCTGGGAGGGAGTAGAGACTTACCTACGTCTTGATTGGACCAAGGCTGGTCTCAACGCCGAGTACACAAGCTTAGACAAGCTAGAGCGATCGGCGATCAGGTTCGAAAGGGCCGAGCTGATGCGTCAGAGCGAGGCCAAACGGTCTGAGCGGGCGAACCTAACCCGACCAGACAAGGATCGCAACACGCAAGCTAGGTCGCGATCGCCCAGTAGGAGCAACAGACGGTCTGAAAACCGTGGCTCCAACGACCAGAAGCCGAAGAGCGACTCTAAGCCAAAACAGGCTCAGAAGCCGACTGAAAAGGCTGAGAACAAAGCGTCAGGCTCTGGCTCGACGAGCAAAGAGCAGCCAAAGCGCAAGGAGCGACTCACCGATGAACAGAAGGAGGAGCACCGAGCCGCAGGCAAGTGCTTCACCTGTAGCAACGTCGGGCACTTGGCGAAGGACTGCCCTGAAAAGAAGAAAGCGCGACCAAGTACGAGCATAATCAGCTCAGCTGTAAGACTGTCAGCAATGGACAAACTCGCCGAGGCGGTCAATACAGTACGAAGCTGCGCGAGTAAGGTAGTAGGTCGTAAGAAGAAGAATGACGAGGCAAAAGCAATAGAACGTACCGCTGCCAAAGTCAAGGACGCTACGCGATTAGTACCAAAGACGATGGTCCTGGACGTGCTGGTGAACGGACACCCCGTCCAAGCAATGCTAGACACAGGGTCGCAGACGGATATGATATCAACAACCATAGTAGACCAACTGAAACTGAAGACCGTACCGTTTGACACGCCGATCCGACTTCAGATGGCGGTAACGGGATCGCATAGCTCTATAAACGATAGTGCGACGGTTAGGATGAAGTACGGGGGAATTGATTGTGACCGCACCTTCGACATAGCGAACCTGGACGGGTATGATATGGTACTAGGCCTCCCGTTCATGGTACAGCACCGAGTCACGGTCCGAATGTTCCCACTGGGCATCATCATCGAGAGCGATGAGCCGGTCCCACTGGAAGAGGGAGAAGATATATCAGTAATTACCTCTGCCGCAGCAGAGCTGTTAGCCGAAAAGATTGAGCAACTACGACAAGAGATACGAGAAGAGGCGAGCGACCTATGCAAGACAGCGGCTGAAACGCCGCTGCCGCCGTTGCGAGTGATAAATCATACGATACTTATTATCGATGAAAAGAAACAATATAGCAAGCGCGGGTCGCGCGTATCAGAAGCGCTGAAACCGCAGTGGTTAGACAAGCTGAAAAGCTATGTCAAGACCGGACGCTGGAAACCCACGACGGGGCACAATACGACACCCATGTTGTTAATCCCAAAGCGATCGAAAGGCAAAGTAGAGTTACGCACAGCCTTCGATCTGCGGGAAAGGAATGCGAACACCAGAAAGTTAGCATCGCCGCTGCCGGACATCGAGGAAATACTGAATAAGGTGACCCGGTACAAGTACCGTAGTCTGATTGACGGCAAGGATGCGTACGAACAGATACGGGTTGAGCCGGAAGACGTAAAGAAAACACTTTTCACGTCACCGTCGGGCACAATGGAAAGCGAGGTCATGCAAATCGGCGACTGCAACGCTGGTGCAACATATCAGACGTTGATGCAGGCAGTATTCAGCGAATACATCGGCGACTTCATGTACGTGTATTTGGACGATATTATAGTATTCTCAGATACAATACAGGAGCATGTTGAGCATATCCGTAAGGTGTTACAGGTATTACGAGAACAGAAACTGTACCTTTCACCGAAGAAAATGCAGTTGTTTGCTGAGGAACTAAAGATACTGGGACATATCATCGATCGATACGGGATTAAGATGGATCCGGAGAAGGTTGATACGATAGAGAATTGGAAGGTACCCACCTCAAAGGACCTCCTGATGAGCTATATTGGAGCGGTAGGGTACCTGGCACCCAACTGCCCGGGAATCCGTATCCCGATGGGAGTCTTGACGAAGCGCGCGAGCCAAGTGCCGTGGCAATGGACACAGACGGACCAGCGCGCGTTCGAAGAAACAAAGAAGATCGTTAGCACATGGCGCAACAATCACAGAGTCGCACTTAACTACGCAGACGATGCACCAAGGATACGGCTGGTAACGGACGCGAGCCATACAGGCGCGAGCGGATTCGTCTGCCAGGGAGAGTCGCTAGACAGCTCGAAAGTGGTACAATTTTGGTCTGGGAAATTCACGCCAGCGCAGCAGAACTACGCGGTACACGAAAAGGAACTGTTAGCAATCGTTGAATCGCTTAAACGGTTCAGGTACTTACTGCACGGGGCGAAATTCGTGATCATGACCGATCACGAGGCGCTGAAGTTTCTTAGTACGCAGAAGAACCTATCGCCTAGGCAAGCGCGATGGCTAGATGTACTGAACGAATTCGACTTCGAGATCGAGTACATACCGGGCGAAACAAACGTGTTTGCAGACGCTTTATCGCGCATATATGCGAATGATGACGCGAATACAGTTAGGACAGCGTCGGAATACGTAGGCGAGGATGACGTACCGGTACTTGAGACCTCAGTAGGCCGGGTAGTCCCACAAGTGTCGGACGAAGGGGCAGAGCCAATGGAGGGGTTTGAACCGGTAGGGTTGGGAGATCCAAACCCAGGCCCAGGCCCAAGGCGGTCGACCCGAGAGCGCCGAGCTCCAAAACCTTACGAGGCACCGAACAGACCCGCAAAGCCGAAGGCGGCCAAGGAGCGGGGAGCCAAGCGGGCAGCGGAACCGGGCAGACGGAAACCCGGGCGGCCAAAGAAGGTCCAGGTCGCGGAACACGCCCAGACCACAGCGCCCGTCGAGGAACAGGTAGAATTAGCAACGGGAAACCCGGATGACAAAGGGAACACCCACGCACCGGCAGAAGTGGAAGACCCAGACGCTGGGCAGGAGCCATCGTACAAGGCATTCGCAAACGCGATGCTAGGACTGGACGTGGAACACACGATCAAAGACAAATATGAGAGCGATACCTTTTTCAGAACGATCGTCAGGGACCCGAGCGGGTTCCCGAACTTCCTGATCGAAGAAGGTCTTATTAAGCTCAACGATCGGGGCAGGACCCTGTTGTGCATACCCGACGTGCTGGAAAAAGGACGTAGCGTGCGGGAGAGGATAATAGAGCATGCACATACATTATTAGCACACATGGCGCACAAACGGACGTATGCATTCCTAAGGGAATCCGTATGGTGGAAAGGGATGTCGAAGGATGTTAACGAGTATTGCGCTGCATGCACGGAATGCGCAGGAGCAAAGTCATCAACAACGGCGCCCTATGGAAAACTGAAACCGCTTACCGTGCCTAGCAGACCGTGGCAAGTAATGGGATTTGACATGGTAGGACCGCTACCACTGTCAAAAGACCGCAACGCGGAGTACGACATGGTAGGCGTGGTGGTCGATTTATTAACAATGATGACCCATTTGATACCAATGCGTCAAACGTATACGGCAAGGGAACTCGCCGAGATGATATTCGATCACGTCTATAAACTACATGGGCTACCGGAAGCTATAGTAAGCGACCGGGACTCGCTGTTTACGTCCCAGTTTTGGACAGCGTTACACGAGCTGACGGGGACTAAACTGAAAATGTCGTCAGCATATCATTCGCAGACGGACGGAACAGTAGAGCGAACAAACAGGACATGGGTTAGCCTACTGCGGACATGTATCGATGCCACGCAAAAGAACTGGGTTAGTAAGTTGCCGGGAATCAAGTTTGCGATCAACTCAGCTCGATCAGAGGCAACTGGCCTGTCACCGTTCTACCTAAACTATGGAGTGACGCCCAGGCCAATGATATGGCGGGGCGAGTCAATATATCCGGGCGTACGCGTGGCCATGCAACGAATCAAGGACGGGCTGATGGCGGCGCACGACGCAATACTGGAGGCGAGGGTGGCGAGTACACACCAAGCCAACAAACACCGTCGCGAGGCGCCGTTCAAGGCCGCAGACCTAGTGTACCTATCGACGAAAAACATAGCGATACCTAAGGGAAGATCGAGGAAACTCACCCCAAGGTATATCGGACCGTACAAGATTATTCGTGAGATAGTGAAAGGAACGACGTACGAGATTGACTTACCGAATGACCTCAAAGCTAGGGGCATACACCCCGCTTTCCACGCATCACTGCTACGGAAGCATGTCCCGCTCGACGATCGACGATTCCCCGGTCGCACATTCGCCCAAGTATCGTTATTAGGCGAGGAAACGGGCGAATGGCAAGTGGAGAAAGTTGAAACTCACCAAGGTCGAGGATCGGAAGCCGAATTCCTGATCAAGTGGAAATCGGGCGACCGGACATGGGAGCCGTACGGCAACGTAAAACACCTGAGCGCATTAGACGAATATTGCGAGGTACAGGGCGTTGCTAAACCGGAAGAATTGCCCTACGGAGAGGGGCGCATAGCAAAAGCCGGAGTCGGAGCTGAACAGGAGCTTGCGACAGGCAACGGAAACATGCAACGGCCAGTGTTAATAGCAAATAGAGTGAAAATAAGGGGCGCTCGAGGGATATATGAACAAGGAGGAGTTAAAGTCGAGCTACTCACCAGTATTACGCTCTATCCCACCTACACTATGAACGCTGCCAACACCGCTATTTCAGCCGTCTTCTCGTCCGCGCAGATCGCGGAATGCGCTGCCTATCTCGAACGGTTCCTGGCGAACTCAGAGGAAGGGGTCGTGCGGCCAGAGATGTGGAAGTTGTGGTTGAAACTTACCTTGCAATCCACGGGCGCGGGCCAGCAGGCCCAGACTATCACCCAGGCGAACACCGTGACCATTACGACCGACGCGTTCAGTGACCTTGTCTCTACCCAGCGCGGGCGCCCTGGACCGAGGCCGTTCAACGATCGTCCCTTTGCCCCGTACAACCACTATCGCGGACACCATAGACCCCACTACCCCAATCATCGCGACCACCACGCGCCGGGACACCCACACCAGCAAGGCGAGGGACGGCGCAGGAACCGCCGGGACCGGAACCAAGCCGAGAACGCGGCAGGATCGGGCACTCAGACACCTATGCCAGGGCTCGTCGAGGCAACCCCGGACATTACGATGATCGACGCTGCTGGTATAGCGGCGGGGACGGTCCAAGGGACTCCGGAGGGGCCGTATGAGTGGACGAAGTTCATGGGAAATTTGGACCAGGTAATCACGAGCGAGGTCGGCGCATACAGTCAGTCGGAACACTGGGACGGGTCGAGCATGGCCCCATCCCCAGCCCCGACGGCGACGACGGTACCCACGACCGAGCGGATGGACTTGGAAGAGCCGATCGAAGGGACACCGAAGGAGGGACCGAAGGATGGACCGAAGGAGGGATCGAAGGAGGGACCGAAGGATGGACTGAAGGAGAAGGTGAAGGAACCAAAGGAGAAGGGGAAGAAGGCGATCAAACCGAACAATCTTACTGACAACTCGAACGTGAACAAGGCGAGCGAAGGATCGGGCTCCTCTGTAGCCCGGGAGGGCGAGTGTTAGGCGCGCAGCGCCCGAGCGACGGGCGCTTAGCTCCTAACGAGCGTTGGCATGGAACGTTGGCTGATTTTGTTTCACACACGGTCTATTTGTCTCGGTATTTGATTCGTCTCTCATGTACTTAAGGCTGGCACTTTGTACATTCTCTCCTCATCTTTATACGAGTGGATTTTGGACTGTCATACGCGCATTAGCACTTAGTCCGAACCGCCACGACCGGCACCGCCACTCGAAGGCGTTACA
>WSTJ01000554.1:0-22346 GCA_019623705.1 Ceratobasidium sp. 428 | reverse complement strand
ATCTACCCATGGATGGAGGATTTATGGGACGAACCAATACCACGGGCTGACTCCAGACTGCTCGGAAAGTTCGTACAGCCCAAAAATAGTACCTAAGAGAGGCTCGATATAACAACCGATCAGAAAAAAAATAAACTCGCCTCGCTTGTCACTACCTATCACTACATAGGCCGAGCTAACGCCAGGAAGTGGGTTCGATACTTGCTGAGCAATAAAGCTCTCCCACTTGCCAGAGATTCCGGATACGTCGAGCTTGGTATTGTTCACGACTGCAGAGATGAGGGCAGAGTGACCAAGTGTGCCAACAATGATCGGCGTTTTGCTCTGAGATGCTGTGGTTGTCGTCGCGTTTGCAACTGAGAGGGTCTTGCCAGTTACCTAGTACAAAAAGGTTCATAGAGTGTTCATGAAAGCAAAAGTTAATGTAATTACCGTGCTAAGATCCTTTGCAAAATCACCAGCTGCGCGGACCACCCCCGGCCACTCATCTGGAGCGACTAGAACCTTGGTCGCGGCGACCTGAAACCCTCCAGCCTTGCTGTCAAACGAGACACAATTCCCGGTTGATATCGCGAGAGCTGGCTGCAACGCAGCCAACACAAACAACCAAGTTCGAGGAAGTAACATCCTATCTTCGAGGTGGGCAAGGCCAACAAGCGAAGACGTTGTCCGAGACTAGAGAAGCTGAACCACGCCCCGCGAGGCCCAAACGAACCCCCATGGGTTATAAACGATTCAAACCGTCGAATTACGGCTAAAAAGCACGATGCCGAAATGAGCAGTTTCTCCGAACGCTCTGCTGGTTGCTCCATCTGGTCATAAATCCGTACAGAATTTGTCACCCTAAGGCGACTTGGCGAGAAGATCGGATTCTGCTCCATTCCAGTAGTACGATGACCAGTTCAACGACCGAGATAATTCCAGTTGTGCCTGTAAGAATCAACCTTCTTGACGGGCCAGCCGAGGTCGGAAGGAATTGCTCCCGAGTCACGTGCCCTCCTCCACTGTAGCCTCTCCCTCTGCTATATATTGGGGGTCGGCAACCGTCCAGTACACGTAAGCAAAAAGTGTCCGAGTGGAGTGGCCTCTTCAATTGGCAATGTGGTGCCATCAAGTGCCTCTGCGTGCACCGCAAGTTTCCTCACCCACAACACAATATAACGCTACAAAAAAGCTGCGATAATTCATCATAAAGTCATGGGTGGACAACCATCTTCCTTATCCTTACTTACGGGCTGTAGATCGTAAATTAGTTTTGGTTTCTCAGCATTGAATGGATAATAAAAATTAAGAGTAAGAAGGTTGTCCTCTGGCACCAGTTTGTGAGCCGTCTAGTAGGTTACGTGGTGCTCCTTGAATCTGGTGGGCTGGAAAACTATACATTAGTTTTCGAAGATTCAGCGCTTATCTAAGCCAATGGTTATCAGTCATCCTCCCTCGCCCCTCGCTTTCGTCTGAATCTTACCGCACGACGACGACGTTATGAAAAAGTACTATCATTACCGTGGAATGGGACGATCTTATCGTCAACAGGCGCAGATCAGTGCAACAGGGAGTTGCTCGAGTCGGCCTAATGTCATCGAGCCGCACATCGACGAGAACGAGGCAACCTCAAAAACAAGCAGCATCGATCGAGTGAACTCGTCAAACGTGTCTGAGGCAGTAGAATCAAACCGTGTATCTACATCGTCTAAAAAGCTCATTAAAACATTAATACCCGATACGAGTCATATTGCGATGCAGCTACCGAGCTTATCCTCCACACAGAGGCCGATTAACATTGCGCTTCTTGAGGCTTTACATGACTCTAAGGGCGCGCCTGGATTCACGAATATCGAGTCAAACATACATGCTGGATTACAAGACTCTGCAACACTTACAGAGCTGGCTATTTTGGCACTATATGAGCAGGCTATTGGACATCCATATATGCGCAGGGTGCGCACTGGGTCTCTCAATGCAATGGAGTTAGGTCCACTCCGTGACCAAGTCAAAGCACGTTGCCGAGCCATAGCATGTAATCCGAACCTCCTCCTGTCACCAACGGTACTAGCTTATCGAATCGCCTACCTCGTTCCAAGTTTACCGCACCTTCCGCTGCTGTTGACAGCATGTTGAAGGAGCGCTCAAAACCTGGGAGCGATTTACGGCCGAGTTTGACTCGGACAGTATGATCGCTCAAGCTACACCCTCCTAACGCCAGAGTGCTTGGGTGACATCCACAAACAATATCTGTGAGGGCGCACTAGGCCAATGTCACCAAATGCTGCGTCGTGCGCCCACTCTATAACGGACAATCAGCGCAGCGCATGAGTTATGTGGCAAAAACAAAACTCATGAATGGTTGAAACAAGCACTTACCGAAGATGACACTGCGTACGTCCGTCACCAAGCGAGAGTAAGTGACGCCGGTAGAGACAACCGAAGAGCTCTCGAGGAAATTAATGTAACATTGAAGGAGCGAGCTACCGCCAATCGCGTACGCAAGGAGAAAGCAGACGTACGAAAGTTCGCACCCAGGGAAAGACTTGATAAACTCACTCTTTTGGAAGATCCCAACTACGAGGTACTCTGTGCGCTTCGAGTCAAAGATCTTGATCTTTAGATCGACAAACTACGAGACCAGGGTGATTCAAATATACCCGCAAAAAGCACGGTCCGAACCAAAGAAGCAAAAATTCAAGCAATACTGGCTGCATTTGAACGAAGAAAAGCGCTAGTCCAGGAGAAACAGAAGGCTTGCGTCGCATCAAGTGTTACGTAGGTTGAATTTATGGCTTCTGGTGCCGCATTTCTAGGTGAGACAAGCAACCCGGAGGAGGACGGGATATGTTTTGATGACGAAGTTATCTTTCGATATGGTTTTCGACAGCTAACATGTAAATAATAGTTAAATCGATGTTATAGAGATGGTATCTACAGTATGAATGCGCAGAAATTGAATGTTGCGAGCTGCACGCGGAGATCTACTTTGTGAGTATGCCAACTTATGTTTGTCTAGTCACGTGACCTGGACGAACTTCTCCTTTGGGTTGCCGACCCCCATATATATACCGTCTGTACACTTCTCCTTTGGCTCCTGCGCTTTGCGCCTCGTGGTTCGACTAGTGTTCGTGTAACGAGTGATAAATGTATTTCGAAAAAATTCCCGAGTCACGTGCTAATTCATGACTGCCCCATTTCCCGCATTTAACCGACCACTTGTCCCATCATACGCATTCTAGCTAGCAATGCCTTCACCAGATATGAAATATCTCCCGGTGGGTATAATGTCTCCTTAGAATGTACGCACGAATCAAAGTATGTACCACGAAATGCTAAATCCATCCGTACATCGTACATCGTTTCACCTAGTTCACCCTACCGGTGAGGGTGGGAACACCGGCGCCCTGGAGGCGCGCGAGCGCGACAAACCATTAAAAGTGTGTAAGTGGGGTTCACAACCGTTTACACTACACTCGAGTCCTTGGGCATATCATATCAATAGACCTACTTCTTACGACACTCGCTATTTTCAGCTGAAATGGATTTACACCTATTTGCCGGTGAGCCAGCTCCCCCTTTTTTTTGTTGAGTTAATATAGAAATCTAAGTGTATATATAATATACAAAAGAGTGTTCTAAAAGAGTGCGTGAATGCAAGAGAAAATGATGAAGAGATAGGGTAGGAGAGGGCTCGCAGAGCCCGTATTTATACCCTACAAAAGTCTCCGGGTCATACGCAGTAAGTGTTGCGCGTACACTTGACTTGATTACAGACTCACTTGTTCTCGTATGTTCCTCGACATTCGGGAGGTTTCTACAGTTACGTGATTTGTTTGTTTTCTTTATAATTCACGTGCATTCATGTTCCAAATTCTTAACTGCTCACCCCAACTTTACTACCATGGCATATCCTCTCATGCCTCGACGGGCTGCTCCAATCCTTCCAAACGAAATCTTAAGGCTCATACTAGAGCTACTAGAAAATCCCTCTGCCGTATCACTGGTCTCTTGTCTGTTCTATCATTTGGCGTTTCCACTCGTGCACCACACTCTTGAGTTCGCCAGCGACGCGCGCACCAAAGAGTTTCTTGATCGTGTTTTGTCCGAAGACGACGAAGCACCACTCCGAATCAGTCAAGCCCTTCGTAGGTTGACCGTGTTCGAGAAAAAATCTGGTCACGACTACACGTGCCCAGTTGACGATAAGTTACTTGCCCGGTTTCGAGACGTCATACCAAAATTAGTCAACCTTGAGCAATTGAATTGGCGTATACCGTATGAACTAGATGACACAGACGTCCTCATTGACTTCCAGCGCTTTTGCCCCAGGCTGCAGTCCTTGGATTTGACCGCAAACTCGCAACAGTTCGGTATGTCTGCCAATACTCACAGGGGAGTCGCCCCTTCATGAATCCATGACTTATATATCATTTTTATATCAGTGGAGCGTTCAAAGGTTGAAGGGCTTGATTGCTCTGTTAGGGATGCGCTAAACTCAATTCATGTTTACCGTAGATATTCGAGTTCCGCAACTTGACACATCTCCAAGCAATGCTCAGGGGCTGGGATCATGAGCGTACCGACCCGAACTATCAGAATGCACTGGAAGTCTGGTTCAAGGGTGGGCACGCGGACGTAGGGGGTGGAACATATCCGCCCCCGCCGGAGAAAGATCGCACCATAATGAAGCTGCTAAGTAGGCCGCTGTTGAGCAACATCACCCTTCGTTGGATGGTGCGCGAGTGCCTGGAAAACTCCGTCGTCCTTTTGGATCCTGATTCCATGCGGCGCTACCGGAGTGCCGGAATCCTTGAAGTTCGCGATCCCAAGAAAAGCTACGACGAGCAACAAAAGGTAGTGGATAACCTGGATGCGATTGATATCACCCCAAAGCCATAGATTGCCCTCGACGAGTCTCCATCATGGAAGCTTCTAGAATATATGCTGGTCCCGAAGCTGTCACAGACCGGTAATCGTACACATCCAGAAACCGCGTGGAGGTGAGTTTACTCGCAGCTTCACTAGTTTAACATTGAGTTATTTTCTACTATGCCACTCTTAGCCCAAATGCTTGCGCAGCGCGGATTGTCAATTACAACGATGAGAATTCGGATCCTATTCGACTTCATTGCTCCGTGGTTAGCTTTTTACAAACCCAAGCTGCGAAGGACGATGACTACATCCCGGCTGCGACATGGCACGGTTACGGGCAAAACACTTGGCCCGAAATAGAGGAGGGTGTAATGTCAAGCGTAATATCCAAGACAGATGATAAATTAATCGAGGTACGGAAAAGGTTAAAAATGAGCTGGCAACCAAAAGCGCCAGGAAGTTGGTTGAATCCTTTTTCGTGGTCGTGGGGAGGGGAGGGCAAATGAGCTTGAGCTATTCTATCTTGTTAGGCATGACACTCTTGCTCAAGTATGATGAATGGATTTCACAGTGCTCCCTACGTTTACTGAAATTGAGTCGCCAACCTCGGTTCTCTGAGTATTTAATCGTCATCTAGCCGATCCACTCCGTTACTATTTTTATTATGGACAGCAATATGCCATTCGAGGTTTTCAGGAAAGTCACGTGCCCGTTCCGAGGCCTCAACCACCCGTCAGGAAAAGTTGTCATTTAAAATTAGAATCCAGATCTGGATTCGTGGGATTGACACTAATTAGGCGGGTTTAGCAAGACTTAAGAACCAGGAATCTAAATCTAATAAATCTGGTAAATTGGGTCATTTGAGTAAGTTTAGTCAAGTTAGTTAACTAATTATACACAGCGGATCGGGGAACACAATAACGTGGTGGTGAAAAATCGTGTGGAGAACATGTAGCAGCAGAACAAATCCCATATGCAATAAACAGGGCTACAGCACAACACATTATACGAAATACAAGAGATGCAATAATCAACAATCAATCAGTCGTAAACCAAGCTGGTGCGAAGGAAAACATTGTGTAAAACGAGCGAGTGGTGGGGATTAGTGACACACGCGGGAGCAATGTGGTCAGCGGGAGGTCTGCAAGCGAACACGACAAGGAACAACGAGTACGAGGGCGACAGCATGTCAGCGCCAGTACATGTAACAGATGTTACGAAACTCACCGTATACACATGTCATTACCAGCCGCCAGCGACGGCGCTGGACACGTCGTTGACGCGAGTCTTGATCTGCAGGGGTGACTAAGGTAAGCGAGTTGATACCAAGGGCAGACAATGAAACAAACGCGACTCACATATCACCTGGTTTGTGCTTGCTGTCGCGCAGGTCTTGAACGTGATTTGGTCTTGCGGTGCCGCCTTGAGTATTCTGGGCGGTCGTTCGCCTGTTTCGGAAAGAACTGGGGACCGCTAGATAAGTTCTTCGCCTCACCAAGGCGCTCGAGCACCGTGGCATGCTTGCGCAAGCCGTCCGCCGAACCGTGTGTGGCTGGGTCTTCGGCGGCAACGGCTGGAGCTTGATGTCGAGCGAGCGGCCGGCTGTGTTGTGGGCCCGCGACGTTGCCTAGGCGGGTGTCGCGCTGGGTCGTCAGCTATCTTTGCTGTCGTTTGAGGCGGGTGCGCCGGTGGCGAGAGATGCGGGCTACATCGACACAGATAACGGAGGGTTAAGACCCAGACAAGCCCAGCAGAGGAAAACCAAGGCGCGTCAGCACCGGCCACAGAAAGATCATAGTGCGGAACTCACCATGTCGGTCACCGAGATTGGCTGTTAAGTGGCGATGATGCGCGGTACGTGGTCAGCGACAGGCGGCAGGCGGCGAGCAGGCATGTGGCGTGGTGGAGTTATGCAAAAAAAAAACCCAGTGGGCAACGGTGGGGCGACATCATGAGTGGCACATCACGTGCTGCCGGGGCTTTTCTTTCACCCACCACTCGTCCACCAATCGTATCCGCTGCTCGCCACAGGCCCCACCAAGCCCCAACCACACGCAACTCTTAAGACGCGTCGCCTCTCCAAGAACCACCACCCACATTCACGTCGCCCAACGCCCTTGCCCACTCGCTGATGGCTTGTTGCCACGCTCCTGCCGCCGCTCCTTACCATGCACGCGTGCCCTTGCAACCTCAACGACGCCGGGAGCGTAAGCTCAAGCTGTCGGTACGTATCCATCTCTTGCCTGGATTTGGCACCGACCTGCGCTCCTGCTGCCTTGTGCGCCCAGGCTGGCATCACGCATCCGTCCCTGCCCTCTCTTCCCGCGGTGACCCATGCGGTCCGCCATGCTCCTTACGTGTAACACGCTTGCCGCCGCGTGCCGCCACGCTTTGACGGTGTTCTTAGGACGCGTGGAGGCACTGTTGATTGCCGTTAACGAAACGCATCCCGCCAGAAACAACGAATCATGGGGCAGCTTTCGTGAGTTACGTCCCGACCTGCTCCAGCGTTGCACCCAGCTGACTTGTTTTCGTTATTGGTGGTCAATATGTTGATTCGCTGGTACATAGGTTTAACCGCGCCCAAGCGCAATGTTCACCTTCACGCTTGGAGCTAGTGCGTTCCTGTGCGTCGCGCTATTGCGACGCACCCACCGTTCTACTGTCAACTTTGTTACGCGAGCCACTCCCTCAGTGTTTGTACACAGCTGACTTTGAAACATCAAACCAGCGCCCTTCGTACCATCCGGTTAGTTCTGATGCTCGGTCGGCATATTAGTGTTTGCTGATTCTTTTCGAGGCGCGCTATGCGCGTCTTCTAGTTATTCAATGCGCGTCAAGCTGGACATATCGTGTCGTGAGAGCTGGAGCGGCGTGCCACCCGCCCTTGTTCACATAGCCAACGTCGCACGCACACGGCTCGCTAACAATTGATGCTTGTTGCTTTGCTCGGTTCTTCACGTGCTCGCGTGCGCTGAAGTTATACTAACAACATCTCTTCCGCTTCTAGATTTTTGACTACGCTTGTGTGTAAATAGTTATATAGATGTTTTTGTTTTGGCAACACCCGGATCGCTCTGATTCTGACCTCGTCTAGCACGTATCAGATGCTCTAGATTTAACGAACTTAGCTGTTTCATGAAATCTCTTAAATCTGCTAAATTGACTAAGTTTACTGGTTTAGTACATTTAGTAAATCAGCAATGAAATTATTTAAATTTAAGACCCCTACTGATAGATTTACCTAAATGAAAGTGCACATCCGCTAAGTCCGATAAGTCGATAAATTTAGCTAATTTTCGCTAATTTTAGCTAAATGAAAGTGCACACCTTTCTCTGATGCCCCCTTCCATCACTGTGACAATATACTCGACAATGCGTCAACCAGCTATACAATGCCTCCCAAACGAAGTACTTGGGATAATACTAGAACTAACAGAAAACATCTCGGCCGTATCACTAGTTTCTCGTCAGTTCTATCAGGTGGCATTTCCATTGGTGCATCGCACCCTCGTGCTCTCTCATGATACACGTGTTAAAGCATTCGTCGACCGCGTCTCATCTGAAGAAGACAACTCGTCACTCCGAATCAGCCAAGCTCTTCGCTGTTTGATTGTGTCCGAGAAGTGCTACACAGGACTATTTGGCGATAGTCTTGTGCTCGCCCAGTTTCGGGATATTATACCGCAGCTAGTCAATCTTGAGCTTCTAAGCTGGCGCACATTGCAGCAGCTAAATGCCATAAGCCTACTCACTGATTTTCAACGCTACTGCACCAAGCTCCGGTCTTTAGGTCTGAAGGCAATCCCACGACAGCTTCTCGGTATGTCCATAAATGTACTCTGCCAATTCCTAGGCTCTCGACTAACATATCATTACCAGCGGATAATACAAAGGTCCCAGGGTTCATTTCCCGCTTTCAGGATGCTTGGACTCAATCGTGGATAGTAGATATTTGGGTTCCGCAACTTGACACAGCTCGCAGTAGAGCATCAGGACGATTATGGTGAGCGGCTTAGATGGATTCAACTAAAGCATGGACGTAAAAGGCTCTTTCTGTACCAGACGACGATACTTTTTGTCTCGATCCAGCTCCGCAGCTACTTCTTGAAGCGATCCGATCGTCCCCCTTGTTGTGCAAACTCGTGCTACGGTTGCATGGTCGCGCTTATCGTGGTCCACAAGAGACTGTGAACATCAATCGCTTTTTTCAAGATCTCAATACTACCTTGCCCCACCTGCGCCATCTTGAGCTGTGGTCCGGAGCCAAGCTCGAGTGGAATCCCATCCTCCACTGTTCTACGCTAGTCCCTGATCCCGTTCGGACATTCTTCATGGGGAGCTCAAATATTGAGACTCTGATCATCGATTGGGCTCCAGAATCTCGAATCAACAATCCAAGCCTTTATCTGCTAAGGCAGATGTTTCCGGCGCTGCGCCATTTCACCGGTCCTGAACAGATCTGCGCCATTATACTTGCCTCTGACCTACGACTACAATTGGAGTCTCTACATTCTGCGCATATAATACACTCTGCTGATTCGCCCGACCAGAATGCCTACGTAAACGTAGTAGACGTGACTACAGAGCTTCCTCAACTACGCGCTCTAATCTTCTCGATTAACTTTGATGACGAAGATCTACCGCCGGAGCCTGAGTCCCTTTTTCCAGCCATGCTGATGGAATACCTCCGTGCTGCACCCATACTAGAGTCACTTGAAATTGGTAGCTACATGACGCGGGCTCAAATCCTGGTAGATGTGCCATATCTTGATCCATTCCTGATAATACTCACTCTCCCATTTATGATTCATCTTGGCAGAACCCCGTTAGCGCTACATTAAAGCATGCCAACCTTCGCCGGCTAACCATACGCCTTCACTACAACGCCAACCCGATGGCAAGAAACAAGGATGAAACAGCTGTCACACTGGCTACTCAAGTCGCAATGAATTGCCCCCAACTTGAACAGCTCACGATCCGTTACAACCGACCGCCTTCAGCGGTATATCAATTCGAACGGGATAGCCAAGGACGCTTGAAGCGGATACTCATGAACGGCAAAGAATTTCATACGATCCCATCTCACTAGGTAAATTGGATGCTCTTGGATTCTTCATATTGGTCCGATAACCCTCCCCCCACGATGCTCAGGTCCAATGTTCAGTTTTGGTGGGTAGTATTCAGCATCAGAGAGAAAATGCGTGAGTATACACAACCCCAGCGATGCTGCACCTAGGTTGGAATCTCTGAAACGTTGGGTAGCAACTCTATTCTCCTTGGAGTAGTTTCAGTATAGGGGTCTTGTCAGCCTTTATTACTCAAGTAAACCTATGAAACTGGCGCTATTTGTCGCTGGAACGCCTTTCGCGTCGTAAAGTTGGCTACGAGAGGGCCTGAAAATCACTAACTCTCTGCACCGTCTCCGCCTCGCGTAAGGATGTTTATCAATTCAAACATAGTCTATTGAGCCGGGCGCCGTTGCTTGCGCCTCGTGTGGCACGCCCCGCTGGCCGGCTTAGTCGCCGGCAAGGTCGGGAGATGCAAGCGCCGCCGGAGGCGGCGCGAGCATGGCCGGATCTCCCAAACCGCGAGTGCGACTCGTGGGTCGGGAGGGCTCGCCTAGGCAAGCCAACCGGGCGTGCCGAAGGGGATGGCGGGTGGGAAGAAAAAGCGACGCACGACGTCGGGCGCTGACACGGTGATCGTGGTCAAGCGCGAGTCGAACGCGTCGCTACACGTGCCAGGTGACCCGACGCGCGGCGCCGACTTCCTCCCTGCTCAGTAGTCCATATGCAGCTCCGCAGGCTACGCCGCATATGCTCCTAAACACGTTACCCAAATAAAAACATAAGATCATTGCCTCGAGATATCTCTACATCCATTTATCCATTTTAGCACTCCCACTCGGACCTCCACTCCCAGCAGGAACACGCCTCCACCTTACAGCAGGAATTAAGCCAAGCACAGGCGAAGTCATCTCGAACGCTCCGGGATGTCTTCGCGACAACATCAAATCTACGTACCCCATCAAAAAATCGTATAAAGAACAGAAATAAAAACATAGACTCACAAGTCGTGCCAATCGCAATCCTCGAACATCCCACCCCAGTCAACAGATGCCACCACGCATGACCTTGGGTAACAGCTCCAACCAGCACGCCCAGCCCCGACATCGACCCGCCGCTCATTCTCCAAAAGTGGTTCCGCAAGTCGGTCCAAGCGTCACACCAGATATTATCCACGTTCCATATTGCAAACGCCAGAATGAATAACAATGACCCAGAGAGAATGTAATGCTTCGCCGCACGGAGGTCAGCTTGAGGAATCGTCTTGGGTGCAGTTCGGAATAGAAGAATGGTGCGGTACGTGGTTGTAAGCTGGATCGTCGCGAAACAAACTTGATGCAACACCGGATTAGGAAAATACAAACTACGTCACTCAGCCCAAATCCGATAAAAAACAGAACATAAAAAACTCACTAGAGAGCACTAACACCCGTCGGAACAGCCGCCAACCCGAGCTTCAGCTTCCACCGGTCTCCCGTCGCCTGCCACCGCTCGCTATCCGCACAGACCAAGTACAACATCAAGCTCGCGACAAAAATCATCGGCAGCTCGTCTAATAACACTTGAGCATGCCATTTGAGCGTCGCGTGGAATATAAATGACCCGATTCCAATAGCTGTTACGCCAAGGTTGGTAGCGGCGTATCGGCCCCCGTGCGGCAAAGGCTTTGAACCAGGTATAGTCCGCAGCGCAGAGTACGCCCCGTATATACCCAGCAAGACGAATGGAATATTCGATATGGTGTTGTACCATTCTGCAACATAATGAGAATGTGTATAATTGTCCTAAATGAGAATTCAACATCAGCTCCATCAACGTCTAAACGCCAAGTTCGTATGGCCAACGCACCTCACACCAATCAATCGTCGCCGTATGGTTCCCCCATGCGCCGTACGTCTTTTGACCAACCCTGTGCACGGCTTCAATCATCGTCGTTAGAGGAGACGGGGGAAGATGACCTTGTTCGCGGCCGCAGGCATAAATATGGCCGTAAGGTGCACTGGGAAAGTTCAACGTAAACCTTCCTGTTGGACCCGGGAATAACTTGATTGCCGAGACCCGATCGCCGTTCCCTCGATCGCGTAAGCGGCGATGACAATAATGTCGGGATTAAAAATAAATTCTTCATGTGATTCCCAGCAAGACTGTGAGTTATATACAGATAAAAGGCATGACGAGATAAAGATCGAGATAAAGATCAAGATAATTAACCGCGGCAATGATTCAACCCCGCACCGCAAAATTGAGCGATAAAGATGTAGAGGAACAGCTAAGGAACAAAGACCACCCTGATCAGCACGCCACCCCACGGCCGAAGCTGATAAGATGAGAAACTCACAAGGCCAACAAAAATGCTCAGAGCCAAAATCCGTTGGTTCCTCCAGAACTGTTGTCTCCGAACTGTTCTTGCGCCGCGACGAAACGCGTGTGACTGGGTTGCCATGTTATCCTAGCACGCCACGGCAAATTTCACTAAGCAACATGTCTGAGGAAAGCGGAAAATAATGAACTCGCGCACCGTCTTATCAACTAGCAACTCGATCCGCTCCCCACGGCTCAAAATCTGCTCCACATTATGAACCATAATATCCTTCACCTGGGCCAAATCCTGCTGAGCCTGGTGCAACGCGTCCGCAGGCGGGGAAGTGTTGTACTGCTCGATAAGCTATAGACGTTCATACTCGCATCAACTCTCTTTGTCCGTATACCACCTGACAAAGAATCAGCGCACCTTCCCGATCTGCGGGGAAAACTCGTTCAACCCATAGGCTGGGACATCATCAATCTGGTCGCGCGGGTACGCAGTCGTGAACTATAACAGCCCAAATCCTTAGCTCCAGTACATAGCTAAGCATCAACTGAAAATAAAACCCACCCTTCGTTGTAGATCAGCCAAAAACGTAAACGGCATACGACGCCCCGCTGCGTCATCAGCCATGACGAGGAATGTGAGGCCATCTTCGGAGACATAGTGAAAGAGATATTGTTCCCATACGTCTATACGGTGCTTGGGTCAATTAATTGACTGCGGTGAGTCGGAGAAATGACGCACATGTAAGTTTCGAGTTATTCGGTGGGATCTTGGAAAGAATTGTCGACACAGCTACACCACCCCGCAAACCAATCAGAGAAAAGTCTAATAACAAAATACAATTCCTTTAACTCACCAGTCGAGAAATCCCTCTTCCCAGTCCGGTTCTCGGCCAAAATCACATTACTCCGCGCGACGAGCGCGTGAATCAAACTCTACAGGCATCCAATTTATCTATCATCGCTATTAACAAAGACATGGTGAGCCGAACTTACCATGTTCGTAAATATGTGGTGCGGGGTTGGGGGTAGTTGTCAGTAGCGAGGTGGTTGCCTGACGAGGCGATGACCGTGATCGCACCGCACAGGTTCTGGGTCTCGGCGCCTCGCCATCATGACGTCGTATGTAATGTGCTCCGTGGATGGCGGCGCTTATTAGCCACACTTATCGGCTCATTTAGCCACTCGGTCCCTCTGCCGAATACTGTAGCATTACGACCATAACGTCGCTTACATCAAAGCGCCCGGCGCTCTGCTTTGTTTGTACACCCGTCCCCCTGCGTCGGCCGCCATGGGGACAGGGGACACTTTACCTTCCAACGTCGACTAGAGGATGGTCGAGTTGAACACCGGCGTCTTTGAAGCCACAAAAAGAGCCGAGTAGACTGAAATCAGTATGAACGTCGATATATCACGACTTTAAAGACGGTTGTAGGCACATATCTTCGAATTTAAGCCGCTTGTATGCGGCGTTGACCCTAAGCTTTGATGTTTGAAATATATTTGAAATTCAGGTACATATGTCCCCCTGCGTCGTCGGCCCGGGGGACAGGGGACATTTTGGCAACGAACGTCGCGTCGGCCTCCTGGGGGACAGGGGACCGACGTTATGGTCGTAATGCTACAGTAATCGATTTCGTATGACATTGCTTAGGGTTCTTATATCATGTTCATTATGATTCAACGTGCGATAACAGAAACACTGTGTCATCCACCAGCGACCGTTCTCCACTCCCCCGCATCCCCTCCGCCGACACTGTCAGTGTTTACTTAGTTTCCTCTTCCTCCTACATCGCCGAACATGAGGTAAAAAGATCCCCCAGCGTCTATATGAGGGAAATCACCTCTTGTTCAGTGGCCTCTTGCGGCGCCGTCGGGCCATTGTTGTCAGATTTGTTCATAGCTTTAATCTCCTCTTGCTAACCATAAGTAATCAACTCTTCAGTACATATCACTAGATGGATTAGGACGAACGGTAGGGAGGGCAGCCATTGTATACTGTAGACTTTTGATCGAGTGTGGTGGTTGGGAGGAGGTTGAGATGGCTCCTCGCTCAAGTTATATACCGTCATCGACCGGGAAACCGACCGGATTTGCGATTCATGACACCCCTCCCTGAGCACTTGTGAATTATGCCAGTTTCTAGGCTTGTTTGAAAGACAAACGTCCAATGTCCTCGTGGCTATCATTGGCATAGTTTCGTCGTCTGGACTGTTTGAGTCATGGCATATTTTTTGTAAATCGTTTTACACGATCAATCTAGTGTCTCACATCTCAGAGGTTTGACGACAGCAAACTGAGGCTCAGCGGTACCGCAACAAGAACTTCAGCTAGGACCTAACCCAAGTTTGAATACCCCTAGTTGAGCCAATTCCGACCCCCTCCCATTTCTACCGAGATTTAAAATACCCTTCAAGCTTAGGAAACGGCATTCCGTATAGATTCAGCGTACATGGTGCGCATATAGTACAGGCGCCCGTAAGTTGTAGGCCTTCGGCGCTAAATAATTCCGTAATTCCGAGGCCGAAGTTGGGGCCAGTTGAAGTACTAGTTTCAATTACATCTTGCACAAAATCGCCCAGCTTGTTCATCAAGTTGTCGACCACGAACGACATGTGGTATTATTATGTCAATACCGCCGCTCCCATTTTCTCGATCGTACAGTTCCCTCACCCACATGAAAAAGCCCCAACAGGTGTTCTCTTGTACCAGTTTTTCAAATTGAATTAGTCAAGTACTTTAGGTTCACATATGGACTCATTCAATCATTCTTATCCTGCTACACCTGTACGCCACCAGTCCCAAATGAACTGCGCGCTCCGATTTTCGAGAGCCTTCACGTGCTGCATATACAAGTCGGTGCGAGCCTTGTCGTCCAGAGCAACCGAAGGCTGGATGACACCCGCCAGTTTAGCAGATGAATCAGATAACTTGATGGCGTTGAAGTGAATGCCCTTATCCTTCGTCGGATCTTGGTTTTTTTGGCTCCATGTCCAGCCGCACATACGGCGTAACCGATTGGCCGCTGGGTACGCCTACACCTGTTTATACCGTACATCAGGCTGAAATTATATTTCAACGCAATGTACGATTCGCAATACATACCCACTACTTTTCCATAGGCCGGGCTTGCTTGGAGTCGGCTACGTGCACCACACCTCTCAATTGAGGTCGTACGACAAGAAATGCCTATTGGCCTACCTCTGATAGAGTACCAGTTTGTTGGGATCGGCCTGCTGGGATCCTGAATTCACGAACTGGCAGCTCGCCATGGAGGCGGCGGCGTAGTTTGGATACCGCGTCACAGTTTCGGGCATGATCTAGACGAAATATAGGCCAGCAGTTGAGCTCGTTATATGAGGCGACATACCCTTCAAAAGAGGGGGACGGGATGAGGGTTGAATTATTCGTCAGGCGAGATGTTATCAAGGATTATGCAAGATACGTACGATGTTCAACCCGATTTAGAATATCTGACATTCCGTGTGAACGAACGTCATTTCTGCCTAGAGATCATCTCTATCTGTCAGCTGCACCCTCCCGTATACATGTGCTTGGATTCTTCTCTCGATTCAACAGACAAAACTGGGCATACCTCTGGTGTTCGTACCACACGCTTCCCTTCACATCGTAGCGTATCCCCGTAAATTCTGGTGGAATCTCATCCATACCATGCTCTAAGTACACGTTCTGCTGAGTCTGTATCAGTACAAGGTAGTATGAGTCACTCAAATGCTACTCCCCGTTTCAAGTGGGAAAAGGCTACTTGTGAAAATGGGAAGGAGTACGAGATCGGATCCCTCACCTGAGGTCACGAAGCCACGCCGGACCCCGGGATAACTCCCGCGTCCTGCTTCAACGTTAAAGTCAATTGAACGATATGAGAACCTAAGGGGTGGCATTATACCTCGGAAGATTTCAAGTGGCTAACGGGGATCACCAGGTACAAGCTCTACAAAATAAGTGCGAGGGTTCGTTTTTCGGCTACATACTTGAGTTCTCAAACATCATCAATTACCACTATTACTTCACGGACAGGTCTCCTAATCGGTACTCAAAAACACCTTCTGGAACGGCGATTGGCCCTGAAGTATAGCTCTGAGAAGCCTACTATCGGTCGAGTCGGAGGATCGTAGAGAGATAATACCGCGTCTTTGCTTCTTTTCTATTTATGTACATAATACATGATATAAGACTCCTTCATTGAGACTTGGCTCTAGATGTAGGACGCAGTCAGGATAGTCGTTTTTGATATATACGTCGAAAGGATTTGAGACATTGTATAGGGACTGCTAAAAATGAGAATTATATCAGGACTATATGATATATGCACGGTCTGGATAGGACGAACGGAAGGGGCAGATTGAGTCGTAAACTCCTGCTCAGACATGATCGGTATAGTGGTGTTGATTAAGCAATGATACGGGGTCTTATGACTTACAAAATCCCGAATCCGGAATACATTCGGTTCTCCGGGCTGCAGGTCGCTTTACCGACGCGACTGCTCGAATAAACCCTGGTTTTGCAAGAGCTAAGAAATTTTTGAGCAAGATCTATAAAACTGAAAGCATCTTGGGAACTTTTGGAGAGTTGGACAACTCCCAAGTGCTAAAGGATTAGGCCGGCCGATTCCTAACGGGGTGGCATATTTCAAGCTGTTGCATGAGCTTAATATCCTCTTGAAGTATCTTTGACTTCTAAATTGTAGTCATTTTGAGAATAGCATCTTTATCAAGTGCATTCATTTTCAAATAAAGCAGCAATTTTACAACTTAGATGGAAGTTTCAACGAGGTGGCGCAAAGCGTATTTGCAGGTTATTCTCTGACAGTTGTAAGTGGTTAGACTGAGTATATCAATGAGGCGACGAAAGTGCATGACACTCACTAAGGCGAGAAGTCCAAACGGCCACGTAAATTTGCTATACGATCGTCCAACCGCACCGTGATCCATGAACCATTATATTTGGCATGTAGATCAGTATACTTGCCAACCACGTTGACAATGCGCGCCTCTTCAACTTGACTCCCAAACCCGGGCACTCCCCACTTGAATTTTCCATCCTCAGTTGTCAGGAGGTCATCGAGATTGATTGCGGAGGTAGGGTAATGCTCAGGGCTTGCGCCATAGCCATCGTGGCAGAACGCACGGAGGACAGTGGGCACGGGGTCGCCAGGACTCTTCCGCTGCAGCTCTGAGCCAATTACAGTTCTACTGAAGCTCATTTGGGAGCGATAATAGACCGATAGGTGCTACAAGTAGCTCTTGAGCTCGGCTGTCGATCTACATAAGTATCATCGTCATTAAGCTAAGATTCTTGACGTTCGAGCGTAAACATATCAAACCAGCTGAGAATGACAGTAAGGCGATGAGGGTTATAAACTGGCGCTGAGTTCGGTATAAAGACTTTGACTAGATGACTAGTGTGTAGTGGATCAAAGGCAAGTTAAGATCGCTTCGAAGGGAGTAGCCACAATGATGCCCGTTATACGTAATTTACTCCGTGGACAGCGGCGCTTATGTGTTGTCCCAGCTGTGGTTCTCGTAACTCAGCGTAGCCAGACCACCAACGATATCTCTCGCGTCAAGCTATTTACGAGTGTATATATGGTACCTAAGGCATATATTCTATATTTCATGCGATTGAAACTTCGCACCCTAACGGAATACGCATCAGGCGACAACAAGCTGATCTTCAACTCATAATCTCTCCTCCACTGTTCAATCGTCTAGGTCTCCTTGTTCAACTCCTCCTGTCGCTTCTTCAACTCCTCCCGACTCTGTAGCACCATTAAACACAAAATTCGAAATAGATAGTAACTAAACTTACCAACGGTGTACCCAACGCATTGACCGACGCCTGATCAGGGATTTGTGGACCAGGGACGTTGAGCACGCCAGCGATCTCCTGGAGAGCCGCAGTACCCAGGGCAGGTGGATCCTATATTACTAAACAATCAGCAACCTACAATCCAACGAGATTGAATGAGACGAACGGAAGGAGCAGGCTGGGTCGTAAACTTCTGGTCAGACATGAGGTTATGGTGGTTTAGAATAAGGTGCGGTACGGGGTCGCGTGAATTATATATAGAGTCTGATCTCGGCGCTGATTCACCGAATGATGGGCGATTGCGTGTATGACGTTTTTCGAATGAAGGGACGGATTCAGGTGATAACGTCGCACTGCACGAATGTATGCGTTCGAGATAAATGCAACCGCTCGTACGTATGGTTTACGCAACACTATCTCTCTTCAGTATCCAAGGACATACAGATATTATATAGTAATCACACTAAAATATCTCGTGGCTTTCATCGGATCGTCCCGCAACGCGAACCAATCTCTAGATCAAGCTCTACTTGTTCAACTCTTCCTGTCGCTTCTTCAACTCCTCCTTACTCTGAACCCCACATCCATTATCAGCCACCATCAATGCCAAAAATAACAACAAACTCACCAGAGGAGCATCAAGCTTGCTCAAAACATCCTGAGCCGGGATATGAGGTCCCTTGGCTTGGAACGCACCGGCAGCTCCTCCCTGCAGTCCAGGATTCAACCCACCACCCTCCTGAGGCGGGTTCTGTATCAATCAACATCACAGTTAGCCTCTCGTAGACATATAACATGAAATCATCTCACAGGGTTAGCGGGCTGTATCGTAAATTGTTGTTCAGAGGACATAATGGTGTATGATTGTGGACGGGAGTGGTAAAGACCAGATTCCAGATGGGTGTTTATATATCCGGCGAGTGATGGCGCAGTTGATGACGTCTTCGATCGGATTCGGAAGCCAAGCCACGCTGCGCCGGAGCTCGTTCACGTGAGGTGATGTTTTTTTCTTTCTTTCTTGAAACACATTTATTACCGTTACACGAACACAAGTCGAACCACGAGGCGCACAGCGCAGGAGCCAAAGGAGACGTGCACTAGTACAGGCGGTATAACAGAGGGGGCGGCTACAGTGGAGGAGGCTACGGTGGACACAAACGGAGGAGAGAGAAGAGAGAAGAAAAAAAAGGAAGGAACATAGCAGCCGTCTTGAGTCACGTGAGGTCATGATTGAGGGTGTCAGCGGGGATAGGCTCGGAATAAGCATGCAAGGCAAGTGTGAAGCTAATTCGGCCCTACATCTTCGGACGGATGGTTTGAAGAACCGAAATTCAAGTAATTTAGGAAGCATATATTCAAGCTTGTCGTGCTGGTATGCCTCCTTCAAACCCCTACTAAAACTACATCAAGCCACGTCAAGCTCTTCCTTGCATCATCTGTAAGATCACTGTTAACTCCGAACTGAAGAATAAGGGCGTAGGAAGTAATTACCCTCGTGAATTCTAGTTGCGGGACGATTAGCTTATAGTTCATCGCGAAAGTTCATTAATTGGCACTCATCCGCAAAATTAACCTTCCCGTCCCCGTCCATATCAACCGCGCGAATAATCAACTGGATTTCCTCATCCGAAAGCTTATCACCTTAATCCCAACCCCTTATCAACAACACCTTCCGGCTGCCTCCCTCCTCATATCACATCCAAACTCACCAAGCTTCGCCAAAACGGCCTTCATTTCACCCCATTCAATCAGCCCACTCCGATCAAAATCAAACTTGGCAAATACCTTTCACAACTCGTCTTCAACTTGAGCGATGGTCAGATGCGCGCCCATGAGCGCTGCGAGCTCGGGAAAATCGAGTACGCCGTCGAGCATGGATTGGACGTCTGCGTCGGAGGGTTGCTTGTTGAGGGCGTGGGGGAGGGCTGTTGAACTCGTTTTTGTCTTACGTGATGTTCTTCAATCTATTGTGTACCCGGAGATACAATGTTCGATTTATCCGATCTTGATGTACACTCGCCAGCAAAATGATTGACCCACGTGTCGTCACGTGACGACCACCATGTCCCACCGTCCGCGCAAACGCGCCAGACCTGCCGCTGAGCCCATCCCTGCCGTTGAGACTACCCCTGCACCTGAACCCACTCTTGCCGCTACTCAATCTGCTGTCGATGCCTCGGCAACGCCAATCCCCTCTCAAAAACCTGCTCCCAACGACCCCGTCGTCGCCGCGCTTATCCCAGATATCCTCGGAATGGTTGAATCCTTGAAGCAAACGGCGGTCACTGCAGCCAAGCTTGAACCAGGCATCCCTCGCTACAGCTTTACCATCATAGCACTCGCGATTCGAAGACAGCTTGTCGGCTCGATTGACCTGCTTGACGAAATCATTGACGCTTCACAACCTGGCCGTACATTTTCCTGCATTAAACGCTGCCACCTGAAGACCTCTCCCCTTCCTCCCTCCCCTCCTCCGATTCCCAAACCCGTTGATCACAAATCCATTGCCACGGACGCCCCCTCCCCACTCCCCACCCCGCCACCCCCTCTCTGCAACCCCGCTACCGTTACCAAATCCTACGCGGACGTTGCCGCAGGGACTACTTCGGACCTTGCTGGCTCGCCCCTCCCAGGCCCCTCCCACGTCTCTAGACCCCCTCGCTCGGCATCTAGGCCTTCGGCCCGCAAGGGTCCTGTGGCTGTACTCCCGCCCATCCGCCTCATCATCCGCCGTGCTGACCCCACTGACTCTCCCTTCCCTCTTGCTTACCTTTTCGCTAATGGCCCTTCCGACCCGTACCACCGCCTCCGTCTTGCCATGTTCTGTGACCTCCTCACCAGAGACACTCCTCTCCTTGGGCTCCATCGGACCCGCAGGAACAACGCTGTTGTTTCGCTCCCGCATGGTACTCCTGATCACGTAGTTGACGCGGTTGCTGATCTTATTAAACTCGAATTGTGCCGTACCCCCGACTCGTCCCGCTCCTTCCCGCTCCTGGTCACCCATGACGTGCCGTGGGTTAAGCTCATGGTGTCCAGCGTACCAGCCCGTTGCACCCAGGGCTCCCGCACCTACTCGGAAGAGGAGGTGAGGAAGTCCTTTTCGCTTAACCCTGCTATCCAGTCCCTCAAGATCACGCGCGCCCCCAGATGGGTGCGCAACCCTGCTTCCATCACCGGCATGCATTCGTCATTCACTTTCTCGTTCGAAGACCCCAATGGTTCGTTGGCTCGGTCACTAGCTAAGTCCCATCTCTTTGTGTTAGGCGAGCCGGTTCACCTCAAGCGCTGGATCGATAATCCCATGGCCAAGCGCGATGTATCACAGAAGACGGGTCTCTCCAGGCCCGCCCTTAGGATGCCACCCGCAGACGGAATGGAGGAATAAGGGCCACCTCGCATTTGCGGGGGAGTGTGTATGTGTTCTGTGTTTTTGGCGCCTACTAAGTTTTTGTTTTTGCATTGGCTAGCGCTTTAGTTAGTTTTGTTTCTATCTACTCTGTTCCGACCTGGCTTTTGCCGTATCTGCTTTTCTCATTTTAGGCCAAACCCCCTTTGTCTTGTCCGTTGACGCCCCCTGTTGACTTGTGTCCCTGGGCTGTGCCCCGCGTGGTTCGACTGTATGTTCGTGTAACGCGTTATAAATGTATTCCAAAAAAAAAAAAAAAGATTGACCCACGTGACCTATGTGGGCATCATCGGCCTGTACTGAGATAAATACACGAGCAACAAACACATAAATATATTAGTGGAAGCGACATGGCTGTATGTACGTGACGCAAAAATAAGCAAAAGAATTGATAAGTATGATGGGGAGAGATACCCAAAACAGTGTGGCAGGCTGGGTCAATCATTTTGCTGGATGGCATCAGCAAAAGTTTGGCTATGAAGTTCTGCGGGAAGAAGCGAACATAAAACTTGCATAAAATAAGCACTACACACTATGAGCCTATAGAGTGGCATGGCGCTAGCTAGAGACCTGAACAGGAGTAGCCAGACTACTGACAGGGCAAGCCAGTTTCAGCAGTAGACCTACTGTATCTCCATAGCTAGCCAAGAAACCACAGATAGCTGAATAGTAGAACTGAGAGAGAGAGAAGTCTATACCTTGATATGTGCTCTTATGTGTGTCTCCAGTCGCTTGCATGGCCCAGAGAGAGGATGGGTTGCAGTCTGGATAAAAAACCCCTTACGTGAAATGCGCCAAAACGCAGCGCGAAGGAGTCGGATTGACGCGAAACTTCGCCCACACAGGGAGTATATGTCTGCGCACCTGTGTGC
>WSTJ01000553.1:0-22357 GCA_019623705.1 Ceratobasidium sp. 428 | reverse complement strand
AGTAAATCATTGATTTTGACCAGACGCCCCACGCGAGACCTAAAGAGCGAAAAAGAGGGAACATTAGCGAAACAATCTTGTACAGGCGCACCTGGATCGCGAATCGAAAACAATACACTGAGTTGCCTGCTCGTATCCCGGCCGCCAATCGTAGTTTTGAACGAGCCAGGTTCTCGCCATACTCTCCGCTGCCGTCAAAATCGAGGGTAGAAAGGGGTTATAAGCGTCGTCTAGGCCGGCCCTGCGTGGTTTTTGTGTAGTTAGTTAAGGGGTGTGTGCTCTTGTTCGGGCACGAGCAAACAAAGCACAGGATTTGAGGGTGTGCAAGACAGCGGCGAGTGTTGACTGCAGAGGTCAGAGTGTGGTCAATGGCTTCATAAACAAGCGAAGCATTGTCAATATATCCAACGCTGATAGAGTAGAAGCAAACGAGGGTTTACTGATGGCCAAATGTCGAATCTCTTGGTACCTGTATCGCCACTATTGCTGTCCCACGTGATCAACACCCGTTTGAGATTATACTCAGTTGACCCTGGCTTGTTCAACGTGTAGATACTACCATCCAACCCTCTTGGCTGACGCCCATCTGCCGTTACTGCTTGAGGCGGTATTCGTGTACACTGCATAACTTGATCTAGGAGCGCGAGTCTTACTTGGGTTGATATTTGAGCACTGGTCGCCTCGGCTATATTTTGTTCCCATTCCACTGATCCCACTCGCTTCGCGCCCATCACCGAGTCCGCCCGGACTTGCCACATCCACACCACATCATTTGACCGGCCGTCACGCCATGGCAAGGGACGGGCCGAACATTTAGTCCGGCGCTCAAATGCCTCGGCGCCCGAGCTTCGTGTATTTAACCACCCCCTCCGCAGGTCTTGTCCTTACGCATCCCTCCTACCTTTGCTCCTCCTCGTACCTCTGTAAGTGTTTTCAGTCTCTGTTGACATGTAAGTTGCTCACCCTAGCTTCCGAAGCAGTCTCAACAGTAATGTCTCGAGAGTTCCCTAACTCGTCTATATGATTATGATTGTTTTCCTTTGTCTCGTCTCTTCACCTGCTTCTTTTCATGTCGACGTTTTCCCTTGTTTCTGTATGCGATTTTCTATGTCTTCAATTGTTTGTATGTACCAATATAATATGACATAGTTGCTCGTATCATTCGCACTGGCGAGCGAGGTGTATCCATTTTTCTGCTTTCTGACCCATTGCCGTATCTGGGTCTAGATCGCAAGATCTGATCATCAGGATCTTTTTGATTTATACCCGGCATCAATCAAGTGATATATTTTGACTATGTTGTTCGGTCTAATAATCAGGTTTAATATGGTTGTATTGGCTGGCATAATTTAGGTGTCAATTACTGATCTAATTACAACAAAATTTACCCATGTAATTTACCTGTAAAATTTATGGTCAAATAAGCGCAAATTGGTGGGGGGGGATAGATAATGGTGTAATGGCTTAATTTGGGCAAATTGGCTGCTATAACACCCACACTTTCTTCCTGAGTGGATGAGTCTGGGAGGGACTGCCACAGATTTGGTGGAGGCCACAGGAATATGTGAGCGGCTGTGTTAGAGGCACTATTCGGAGGAGCATAAGGTATTACGCATGTGCGCCTGGCAGCAATATTCATGCTTGCGTGGAACATTAGTATGTAGTGGGTGCTGTAGGCCAGATCGGAGTCCGTATGCTGTGTGTTCAAACTAAAACTTGTAGTTCGGGAAATATGGTTAGCGCAATTAAAGCATTCAGCGAGTATAAAATACTAGAACAAGTCAATCCGAAGACGCGCACCGGACAGACGGTGTACGGCGGCCGGTGTCGTGTGGGTGCGGTGGTACGGATGAACGAAGACACGCGCGGCCACGTGACCTCTACCAGCACCTTGCAGCCGAATAACCAAGTTAATCCGAGCCTTCACAGGCCGCGGTCCATGCGGCCACCAACAAACGAGCGGGTTGCAGCCCGAACCGAGGAGGCAAATCTATCACTCTCTATCCAACTTAACTCTCTACGTGGGGAGGGTGGTTTTGATTCGGATGAGTAGAGATATGGAAGTTCCTTAACGCCATTCATGGTATGGTAGGCGCTTGCTGCTTCCCTCACCGCGTAACATGTGAATAAAGTGTGACAAGCGCCGATTCCAAAAGCACTTGCCGACGTCACATTCATCTTCTCGACTATCATACCCACACCAACGCGCAATGCGTGGACCTCCTAATGAGCGAAGACGCCTAGATCAAAACGAGTCTACGTATCTTTCGGACCGGGCAATTTTCCTTATCTTCCAGTTCGGCGGCCGGTCTTAGAGGTGTTTATGGTCTGGATTTGTGAAGTGTCCTCTAGTTTAGATCTCGGAGTCTGCCACTATCTCAAGCTTGGCGTTATGGAATTAGTCAACTCAGCGGGTTTTGGGGCTATCTGGTGACCTATAAAACTGCCTGGTGAACCTTTTCGTTTGTGCAACTAGTGACTCTGGTCTCCCATGTGTTTGGCGTGGTATCTTGTGACTCTAGTATGGGCAGCAAAGCAAGTGGCCGGCGCGGCAACATGTCCCACCGATGGCGCTCTGACTGTTACAGCGCCAAGGACTAACATTTGGGTACCTTTGAACCGTTCCGATACCCAAAAAGTGCAGGATTGGGTGTACGGACAGAAGGAACTCAATCTCACTCGAATAGAGAATGCGACTATGAGGTGAGTTGATTGTGGAGCGTAAACAAGGATGGGTTCACGTAGGGGAGTATAGTGACAATACCCTATGGTTGATTGAATCCATCATGCCAAACAAGACCGCAGCCTTGAACTATTTGGACAAGGAGAGTAGAGCACCCGATAGATATGCCCGGGTAAGTCTTCGAGACCTC
Organism: Ceratobasidium sp. 428; assembly: GCA_019623705.1. Classification (NCBI taxonomy): domain Eukaryota; kingdom Fungi; phylum Basidiomycota; class Agaricomycetes; order Cantharellales; family Ceratobasidiaceae; genus Ceratobasidium; species Ceratobasidium sp. 428. Next base: position 19,484 of record WSTJ01000553.1, on the reverse strand, counting down.
AGTTTGAGCTCTCACTATATCAACATTATAGGTAGTTTTATATAATGGTGGCCTTAGTACACCACTTATCCAAGAATACATGGTTGGACCACTCCCAATTTCTTTGAACACCACCTATACGCCGTTTTCGTACATTTATCAAAACTCGACCGCGGGAGTTGGTGCATCCGGGGCGTTCCCTTTCAATGCACGGTACACCGCTAGCCTCGAGGGTAAGAAGCATTCATTCGTAATATATTGTTGGGTCTGACATTCTTTCGCCCTAAGCCTCTGCAATCGATGGTACGCCTCTACTCGGCTCTCCAAGAGTTAAGGTGGCAACGTGGAGCTCATATTCATTAAAGAATTCATTGTTTCTTTTATGGAACCCCTCGCGAGTATTACGGAAGATTTGATCGGAGGATCATATACTGGATCAGACAATGATGCAATTTCCTATTCATATCAAGTGAGTTGCGCTGATAACGGAGATAACTGCACACTAAAACACCCATTAGGGACCGAACTCGTTCGACGGCAACTGGCGCAGGTGAGCATATGCACTGTATATTCCTAGAGAAAGGGTGTAAATCATTCGCCCCAGATATTGGATATTCTTCGTTGGCGTTGGAAACGGAGCTCAGTACTTGGGTACAACTGGCTTGTTTGCCTACATTGATACAAGTGGCACAGACACATCCCAATGGTCTTTGAGGTTAGCCCCTTCGTATTGCCAGCCTCTTACATTTAAACCTATTGACCAATATCTAACCCCCAGGAAAATCGTCTACAACAACCAGATATTCACTTCCGCCGCTGCCTTCACTGACGCATACAACTCCGGTACTCTTCAACGTGGCGTTAAACCAGACCTTCAAAACCATGAATGGTCCACCCGCAAGAAAATAGGCGAGGCGAGGGCCTTGGACGACAGGGCTGCGCCAAGGAGCGTCCTATTTGAGGGTAGTAGGATTAAGGCGGACAAGAAACAACAGTATATCGAGTGGATGGGCTGGAGTCTCTATTTGGGCTTCAATCGGTTAGTTCTTTTAGAGCTATTGGGCTCGGCTTTGACTTAAATACAACACGGGGTTTAGGGACACAGGTTTGACGTTGTGGAACATCAAGTTTAAGGGTGATAGGATAATATACGAGGTACAGTACTAGCATCTTCCATCGGTTTTTGCCTACTATCAATATTGAATACTCTTCCAGTTGTCTCTGCAAGAAGCTCTTGCTCAGTGAGTTTCTGTTTCGACCCATGGCGACATATGTGATTTGGCTAACTGTCCGAATAACCAGATACGGAGGAAATGATCCTGTGCGGTTTCTTACCGGTCTCAAACTATATTTTAGCTACTTATTTCGCCGACTTTATCAGATCCAAGCATCCACTGCATACCTTGATCGACACTATGGAATTGGGGAAGAGACGCGTCAGCTGCTTTCTGGGTACGACTGTCCATATGGTGCTCTCACCTTGAATGCATCATATCATAGCGAGGACGAGTACTTCACTTCTCCCGGAGCCATCTGTGTGTTCGAGGTACGCGTAGGTTTCATTCTTGTATGAGGACCGAACCAACTTACTTGCGGTCCTAGACGGACTTGAGCTTCCCGACTAGTCGACATGGTGATACTTAGTACGCACTGTCAACCTTGCTTTAACCGCACCGACTACAACTATTCGTTATCTGTAGCAACAACTGGTATGGCAGTACACGAGGAACCGCACTTACAGTCCGCACTATGGCGACCGTATACAACTATGACTATATGTTCGACTATATCTTCTACTTGGAGGGGACCGTCGAAGTGAGGATGGCCGCCAGCGGATATCTTCAGGCGAGTGCTGCTCCCTTATGGAGTATATCATGAGCTCTAAGCTGAATTCTCATGGAATAGGCGACTTATTGGGACCCTTCTCAAGATGACTATGGAACAAGGATTCAAAAGACAACGATGGGGTCCGTTCATACACATGTTATCAACTACAAGGTCGACCTTGACAGTAAGTTCAACCCTTCCCAGCTGTGATGAGCACCCTCCTAACCAGGTTTTCAGTTGGTGGACGATCTAATTCACTACAGCTGAACGACATCTTCGTCGAAGAGGGTGAGTAAAACACTGCTCATCTGCTCTCCGCTCTCCGAGACGCGCTCATCCCCCTCAAACAAGTCAATAAGCCTTGGTTCGACGAGGAGGATGGGCCCACCCGCCAGCTACGGATTAACCGAACCTGGATCCCCACTGAGCTTCAAACAAACTTTGGAAGTAACGGTCAAACAGTATACCTGATCGCAAACAAGGACGTACAGAACCAGTGGGGCTACCCGAAAGCATACCGGTTCCAGCCTGCGTTGCACGCTGTGCATAATGTGAGTGACTTCACCCCTATCTACGTAAAAGTTGTATCATCCTGAGCCCTTAAATCTTCCCATCAAACGTGTTTTACTTGTGTTGATCCTCTTGCGAGTAGCCTGTCCAAGGCTCTCAACGCTTATTGACCAGCGCACGATGGAGCGAATGGGACCTCATGGTCGCTAGGAGGAAGGACGTGGAACCATCTAGCTCAACAACGTGGAATCAACACTTGCCGGTTGTCCCGCCGGTAGACTTCAGCAAGGTAAGACAGGAGAGCGTGAAAGGGGGGGCGTGCTGCGATCCCGCTCAGATTCTTATAACTTCCTCTTTCGGTCTAGTTTTTCGACCCACCCGAGAGTATTGATCAGCAGGATCTGGTTCTCTACGCTAACCTCGGAATGGTACAACCAGTTCCATCTACTCTGCACACTCCATGTTGATATATGAGGCAGCACCACATCCCCAGAGCAGAAGATACCCCCAACACTCTCTTTACCGACACTCGCTCGTCATTCATTCTGAGTCCATTTAATTACTACGACGAGGTATGCTCATATTCTTGACGTTGCGTAACTTGAGTTCATTCAAGCGCCCACATGGCAGGAGCCCTCCCGTGATATTCGCAACGCGATCCTACTTCAAGCCAACGAGGATGGGATATACACTGTAGACGAGCCAGGTGATAAGGAAACAACGTGCGCGCCTCGCGCTCTCTCCACTGTTCAATATACGGGTCAAGCGTCCCTGAACATTTGATTTGCGCCAATGAAGGGCGCACTCATTCAAGTTTTCAGTATTCATCCTACTCCACGATATTGTCGTTTTCTCCATAACGGCTCTGTCGTTCTTTGTTATCGAATGTTGCACAATAGATGAGATAATGAAAGCATACCGACCAGTTCGAGATAACCATGATCTGAGCGCTTTGTACTCTATCTCCGAATCCACGCGTATTACCAGGTGAAGTCAAGTTCGATCGTCGTTGGCACGTTGTCGGATGCTCCCACGAGTTTTTTCTTCGTCGAAATAAGACAAAGCTGGGAGAAGTAAGTTTCCGGCGACCGAAGCATTACAAACTCACCTTGTTTCCTTAAAATGGCACGTGACTAATACTCAGTGTGCGATCGCCAATAAGCGCCACAATTCGATGATCCTGTTATCTATTGTCATTACTGAGCGAACAAGCAGTGCAAGTAACAATGTGGTTTTGCCCATTCCCGTGACTTCCGAAGATGCTCCAGACGCATTCTCCCGTTTGGAAATATTGGTCTTTTGTAAGCCCAACATAAGGGGCATCCAAAGTAATGGCTATATGCACCTTCTAGTTGAAGCTACGCGCCGGCTAGCACGTTGTCCCTTCCTATTCACTCGATAGGAGCTGAACGCGACACATGGTGCATGATATACGGTGCATGATGCACGAGACATAATACATGAGACATGAGACATAGTTCATACAGTCTAAAATCGGCCTAAAATCAATACCATATCTGGGAACGACTCATCAAACACCCGAGTCCGCCGTTAAGCATATAGTTGAGCATGATGAAACTCAGCCTAAACCCGTTCCAAATTACACGCTTCATGCTAGCAGTCGTAGCCAACCTCATCTTGCTTGTTGGCTGTAAAGAACGATGCCCATGAGATGCGCTGAAGTTGAGGCAGTTCGTGAAATAGTATCGCATTGGCGACCGCTTCGGCATCACGCGTTGGCTGTCTAAAACGCTGCAAGTATGTGTCACACGGTAGACACCAAGGCGAGCCCTCCTCATCTTTAGCCCTAGGATGTTCTCGAACATGAGTGGAGATCGCTTCATGAGGTGTTAGGTATAGTCCCATATGTAGAGAACGGAGATGCTGTAATGGTTTCAGCTCTCGAGACAATGAGATCTAATCGCGTAGAGTGAGCTCTATTCGTGGTATCAGACTCGACTCCAAACGTACCGCATATTGATATATTCCTTCGCAGGCAAAGTAGGAGTCGTGATCATTGGGAAACCTTGCCCAGAACGCGCATAACTCGTCTCCGGCGTCAGAAAGTCGAAGGCGGGGGCTGAAAAGTGTGCATCTTGATATCGAGAGCTCCTGAAGCTGAGGGCAAAAAGACCTAAGCATTTGGATAATAGATATATCCGGACCATGAGCGTTTGTGACCCAGAGCCGGCGTAGCGACGGAGGTAAACGAGGCGCAACAAGGCGATACTGTCCGATGGGTGCCCCGTCGTTACTAGATGCAGCCATCATTGGATCATGATTGGCTTCAAAATCATTATGTGCGTCTATGAATGCTGTATGTAGCGCTGTGAACTGCATAAACACGTTCGAGGGCGTATCTGTTCCCAGGGCTGGAGAAAGCACTCTAAGCTCCCTACATGAATCAATCGGTTAGTTTGATACATCATTCTTGTACTTCCCAGACACGCACCGTACGTATCTCGCAATCCTGAGCTCCGCTACCATTTTCCAGTCGTCGCTCCCACGGATATACAGGGTACGATACCAAGATCGTTGGACAGCCACATGATACATACGACAAGATCCACTTATACCACTCAGGAGTGTGAAGTTAGGTTTGGCCATTGCGCGAGGGAAGGTAGAGAATTGATCGAGAGCTTCGGGGACACAGGCATCGCCATCGGTAGTTTCAGCGGCCAATGAGATGATATGAAGCAGTATTTCTACCGGAAGCCTATGAGCAACTGGAGCGACAAGAGCAGGAGCCAAAGATATCCCGCTTGGTGGTTTCTGCAACACAGCTGATATCGGGTGAGGTTGATTTGAGAGGGCTCTAGGACATATGTTCAGGCGTGCCAAAACCTTCTTGGCAAAACGAAATACGCTAGAGATGAGCTTCCACATGGTCAAAATATAAAGATTAGATACGAGTGTGTGTAGATCGAGGATGTATGACAATCTTCAACGACTCTTATACTTTCAAATGAGCGCGTGTTTCGGATGCTCTGCGCCTCAATATAACTAATAGGTATAGGACTGTGCAGCCCTGCGGTGCTACTACTGCCTTCGATCGTCAGTACTTTCCAGGACTTGCATGCATCCAAACGCGTTAATTAGTTACTCCGCCGCTCATCGCGGACGTAGCATATATGCCCCGCAGTCGCCAACACAGCACTTTGCGCACAATACGCTGCTCAAACAGAAGGCAATCTCCGTGCTACCAGTGAGTACCGTAATGTTCGAGTTTACACCCCCTCTCGACACATAACAGCTTGGCGAAGTTACTTGAATAATGCCTTGGTATAGCATAGTTCTGTCTCAACTCATTGATTTACTAATTTCCCTTGGGTTTTTTCTTTGCACTATGCGTTTATAGCAGAGCTAAGAGTCAAGCTAGCTAAGCATTCGTTATACAGCCGGCTACATTGTAATAGCAAAAATCAGCCTGAACCTGACCTTTAGATATCTCAACCTTTAACTCAGCCTTTGAACCAAGACGTTAACCCGTGTACTATATGCGCACAACAATACTCGCCGCGGTCTAGCCTTCGCGATCGATGTGGAGTATCCTAAGCCATCGAAGGCGGCATTGGGCGATTGGCCGGGCTGCCTAGACTGCGATCCTGTGGATCGCAGGGCTGGGCGTGGCACCGAGCTACAGCTAGTGTGCGTGTAGCGTGGCAAGGGCGGCCTGTGAGATAAACAAAATATGATCAAAACCACATGAGGTCGCAGCACGCGAACCGAGGTGGTGGGGTTCTGAGAGGCTGGGGAACACGTGACACGGCCTGCGCCTTCTTCGGCAGCTGAGTACTACGTACTGCTGGGGCCTTCACAGGTTGCGTCCCCTCAGCGTCCAGTGTATCTCACAAGCTGAGTACTTCAGCTCCTGAGCGATACCAGTTTTGCCACTAACGCCCGAATCTTCTAACAGAGGGTGTTCGTAGTTGATTAGCTCAGTAGAGCTCGTCATTGAACTTCCAATCCCCTATGGCTGCTTTGGTTAGAGATCCGTCACAGAATATTGCCCAAAGTACAAATGGTGCAAGCCTTCGACCCCTGTGCTGAATATGGCTTCATCGTGAAACACCTGGCGGCTGAATAGGCCTCAACAAGAGGCTTTAGACGGCTCAGGCTCTTCAGGCAACCTCGGCCTCACAGGCGGTCAATTTAGTACTGAATGGTACGGGATAGCCATGATCAGGTCGTGCGGCCGAATTTTATCCAAAGTGACGCAGAAATATCCAATAGTGCTTAGTACTAAGTAGGTCTCCTGTGAGGCTAAGGTGTGTGAACGGCTTGAATGGTCTGAAACCTCTTGTTGAGGCCTATTCAGCTGTCAGGCGTTTTCGCCATGTTCCAGCACTAATTCGTTTCGACATGATCCATAGTCTCGTCCCTGGGTATATTACGCATTCTGGTGATCAGGTGAACGCGTAACATTTGCTATTTGATTGTCCTACTCGTCAACGTCTGTAACCTCGTGACAGTGAAGACTTAGATCAAAGTTCGATCGAAACGATTGTTTATCAAATCACGTTAGGGTTGCCTGATCACGAATAGCCTGATCTTTTCGATTGCCAGATGATCATACCGATCGAGTGCATCACCCCTGTCGTATTTTTGACTTCTGTTTGTTTAGAGTGTGCGTGGATTTGTAGTTATCGGAGCTCAACATATAAACGAGCTGAGTTGTGAGAAAGTTGTGCATTTTAGCGGGTGCTTTGTTCGTACTGATTGTTTATCACGCCTAGCGCGCTATACATCTCTCGTCTAGCACTTCATTTAGCCTAGGGAGCCTCGTTCCTTGCTGTATTCCCCACCACTGGCATTAGGTGATACTCCATGCGCCTGTGATCTGATAAGCCTCGATATCGATGTCACAGTACGTGTGATACCAACCTAAGGATAACCCTCGAAGCACCAGTGCGAGAGTCTGGACATATGCGGAACTTTGAAGCTGCTAGATAGGCGCAGGGTGGGTAGGTGATAGGTAAGGCTCATATCCTATCATGAGTCCGGATTTAATAGGCTGCAGCATTGAATATAAGTAGCAGATATAGCAGCCAACAAAACATTACAAACCTCTGGTTTGGCTTATATATGAAAGACACGTGGCTCAACAATCTGAGAACGCTTTTACTTACAACGGTCATCTACCAAACACACATACATAGTCGAGAAAGGAAAGTATCTCAATTTGTAATGAGACCCTAGGCTCCTGAGCCACGTGGGTTTGGCTTCATCTTGGTTTCTGCAGGGAGCTAGTTCATTGCTAGTTCACAGAGCTCGAGCACGCGCCATTGCTTCTGGTTCGTGGTAAGATTATGCGATGGCGTGGTCGAAAACAGAAACAAGTATGCTGAGGCTACATTAGCTTGATAATTCAAATACAGGACGTAAGCAGTCGGCATACGCCTAGATAAAAATTACATATCGTCTCACTGAGATGCGTACATTTTCTCTTCGTGTATTCTCAACGGATTCTCAGAAGTATAGATTAGCGCAGTTTTTACATCACTACAATTCATACTCAGCAGCATCTAAGCACAATGCTTTCGTCATATCGCCTGAGTGAAAAAACATACACCACTAAGATAATCAACGCGAGATACTTTGGCGATGTGAGTGCTCAAAGTCAGCACTGCAAGGAGATGTTTAACTCGTGAACCGGTAAGCAGGAGACAGCTTGTCCGCTCTTGATCATCTTCGCAAGTGAACAGACGTTCAAGCAAACGTGGTGTGGTGTTTAGCATCCTCTACCAATAACAAGGCACCAATCAAGGAAGTAGAGAGCGCGCTCAGCTTCTTATCTCTGATACTTAGCGCAAGGCTGCGAAAATAGCAAGATCTGCGAAAAATTTAAGGTTCCAGTTTACAGGCATGTGCAAGGCGAAGATGGATGTAAAACGGGTCAGCTGCCAACAAGAGCCGCAGTATTGAATCGATGTTGTGTTGACAATGACATAGTGGCTCGCTTTTACTAGGAGAGAAAGGATATTGCGCCGGCTACTCCAGTCTGCGTTCGAAAGCACTTTCAGTGACATTTGAGGCTGTCTCGAAAATGCTCACCTTTGTTCTTCATGACACCTTCTAATATTTACCTTAGACTACTATTTCAACGCTCGTACCCTTGTCTCCTAGTCGAAATCCTCGACAATCTCTGGCTATCATGTCAAGAGATTTGGGCTAATCTGGAAGATCTCCTAACACCAGCTTCACGAGGCTGCCAGAGCTAGTCTGAAATTACTATACCCTGTTCGGGGCACCATACACAATGCTGCCCACGTTTCCCCGTCCCTCATGTATATCCGACCGAGTAAATGAGAAAATTGATGCATAAACTATAGTACCGAACGTTAAGAAATCTAGTAGACATCAAATAGGGATATGCTCATCACAGAACGTCACCGGCGCTCACAACCAACAATGTGGTACCCCTGCGCATAAGTTTCAGAGTTTCTAGTATAGCATACCGGGTCCAACCTAGAGGTTGTAAAAAACGATGCCCATGATATGTTTTCTAGGTGAGGTAGCTGGCCGAAAAGGACATTGTTTGCGGCCATCTCAGCGTTACACGTTTGGCCCCTGAATTGGTCTGAGCATATGACACAAGGTGAGTCCCAGAATGAATCTCCTTCGTGCTTCAAATGGTGGTGATCTCGAATATGAGTCGATATCGCTTCATGAGGGGTAAGATATAGCCCCATATGCAATGACAGAAGATTATCCAACTGTTTCAGCTCTCGCGCAAGTGATGCCTTCGGACGAACGATGTCAGTGGCCATGTTACAGTAATTTACTAGCGTATGACTCACCGCATAGTCTTCTATGCCCTCGTTGGCAAAGTAAGAGTCGTGGTCGCTTGGAAACCTGTTCCAGAAGGTACACGTCATGTTTTTGGTGTCGGATGACCTAAGGCGGGGGCTGAAAAGTGAGCATCTTGAGATTGAAAGGTCCTGCAACTGTGGACAGCATGATCGAAGTGTTTGAATGATGGATATGTCGGGACCATGAGCATTTGTTACATAGAGTCGTCGTAATGAAGAGGGCAGGCATGGTGCAAGAATACGATAGCGACCGATGGGGGAGGCTTCGGTATCAACCGGTAAACTAGTAGCAGTGACTGGTTGTGACTCGTTCAGTTCAAAATCATTATGTGCGTCTATATATGCTGTATGCAACTGGGTGAACGACATGAAAACGTCATGCGGTACCCATCTACCAAGGGCTGGCGAGAGGACCCGAATCTCTCTGTGTTCGTTTTAGTGATTAGCGTAGTGCTCTCGCCAGGATGGCACACTATAATATACGTACCTTACATAGCTTGCAATTTTGAGCTCTTCGACTATTTTCCAGTCATTTTTCTCGCGAATAACCAAGACGTAGTACCAGGCCTTCTGAACAGCCTCATGATACATGCGACAGGAGCCGTTCAAGCCGCTCAGGGACGCGAATTCGGGCTTGGGTCTCACCCGGGGATATGAAGAAGAACCATCCAGAGGCTCAGGATCGGCAGTAGCAGATGTAGCAGATGATGTTGCAATAATATAGAGTAACAGCTCCGGCGGTAGTCTACGTGAAGCGGGAGGGCTAGGAGATTGCCGTAGAGGCGCCTCAACGGGAGTGTCTGGGGCTAATGCAGGCCACATCGCCGGTTCAGGTTTGCTTTGGGGTGTATGGTTGGCTGGGCGAGCGTTCAAGCGAGACAGAGTGCGCTTAACAAGTCGAAACAAATAAGCTAAGAGTACCCGCATGGTGTGATGATAAGAGATATTAGGGAATTTTTATATGCCAGTACCTGGCTAATACGTTGGGAAGTGCCTCTTATAGGATCATATACTAGTACTCCGTAGTTAAAATCAACTGTGCTGTAACAAATCTTTAGGTTGTGCCCATCAAACCTGCTCTTCGAGTGACAGTAGGCCGACATGTGTACAGGCATACTACTTGTAGGGCGTTTTACCTCTGAAACCAATCGGCTATCATGTTGATTTAGACTCCCCGGGAGCATACTAAGGCCGTTTGCAGCTCAACTAAGACTTACTTCTGGCACTAAATGCTTTGGCCTCCCCTGTCTCAGCGGAGCCAGCCCTGGCTAATTGACTAATATTTAGCTGTAAGTTTTACTTAAATGTATGTCTTGAAGCAAACCTAGGCTCTCCGCACATAAACACAACATACTATAGTGCTTTGTTACAGCCAACAAGCTAGCATAACACTCCTAATCCCGGCTCATTCCCTACCTAGTCACCATGGCGGGAAAAGTTGACCAAAACCCTCCTATACGGTGTTTCAATGAAGCTCAGGGATACTTACTCTTACGTTTGAAGCGCAAGTGGGACACCCCTGACATTCGCCTGTACACTACTCCGAAGCCGTTCTGGAGAATCGGTATCAAGCTCTTCGAGTTTGGTCATGTACGATTCTCGTCTGTAATAGACAACCTTCAATATTAAATGTGCTCCAATTAGGCGAACGAATCCTTTGTGTACTAGACTATCGCTCCCTCAGCTGATGCTATGTTTAACGACGCCGTTAATACACCGAAATATGGATGCCTGGCGCTTATCTAAAGTTCAGAGATCAAGTGCTCAGTTGGCGTGCAAAGCATCCGGCGAGTGAGTAAAAGGCCGGGTATATCAATGTAGATATCTAGCTGTGTACAAGTACAGGATCAAAACATCGCCGGTTGCTCTGAGGCCGGCTAGTTTCTGATGAGCTACAGGCTAAAGTTGCCTTGTATATTCACAGTCCTGCCTAAGTAGCTCACATACTCATAACGCACAGAGCAACTGAGCTAGATAAACCACGCAAGACACTAATGATATACTACACTGTTTTAAGGAAAAGACTAAACATACAACAGCTATATTTTTCAGATATTGTAACCGCGCTAGAAAGTACAATATGCAGCGCATATATACTCCGCCAAGTCGACTACCGAGCCCGGGCGATTCTTGAGTACCCTACTCCCAGTGGGCACTTAGTTTGCAGGGAAATGCTAGGCCGGGGCTTTGATTTTTTTACACCCTTATCGTCTGAAATAAATATTTTCTGGTTAGCAAATGCTGACAACACGTACACGTTACGTACTTCGTTATGCAACCCTCCCATCATTTTTATGGGGAAAATCACATATACAAATAATTGAGACGTGTCAATGTTCTGCGTGCGGTAAGTTTGACTCTTGCCGTTTCAAACTAGAAATTTGGTTGGGTTTAGAACTTGTTTGGAGTATTCGAAAACCCGACCAAAATTTTCAGACGGAAGCTCATGTGACTCGTATTGACCACAGCGGTTATACTACTGCAACGTGAATCATGAAGATATCAGAGTCTCAAGAAGACGTGCTTGACTGATACGCACGAGTATCTAGCTACTTTTTGGTCGCGCTATAAGGCGCTGTTTGGCTATATTAACTCAACTATTATAGCTCAGTGTCCGTACCCATCTCGCCCCGGCAAATCAAACAACCTTACTGGTTAGCGTATATTGTAATAGCCTTGACCCTTTAACTGGTCTTGTCGTCTGAATGAAGAGTCTCGTTTGTCAGCGCTCACCATTACGTCGTACTTCTAACCGTGTACTAGGGATCTTAGGCACGACCACATTTCAGAATATGATATAGCAGTTCATAGTAAAATTTTCTTGCAGCTTAGTTTAAAACCCTACAGTATATAGGTAGGTTTTGATAATAAGTGTACATAACGACCTAGTGAGATTGCGTGGAAAGCCGAAAATAGATTTATGTCGCAACCACTCTACCGTATTTTCAAACCATAGTCGTACCCTAGGTCCTTATTACGTCTTCGGCCCATAAGTTGGAAGCAAGTCTATCAGTAGTCTATCCAAGATGTTCCGAAACTCCTATGTACGTATTCAACGCCCAAATTGTATTAACTTACTGTTACGCTACTGCCATAACGTCACTAACATAAAGGCGCCCAGCGCCTTTATTTGTCTGTATACCTGCAGTCCCCCACGTCCGCTACTGTGGGGACAGGGGACACTTTTATCCTCGAACGTCGACAAAAGATGACACAGTTGAATAGGCGTACTTTGAACTGGTTAAAAAGAGATCAAACAGGTTGAAAATGATTTGGGAGGCGATTTCTAGGACTTTGAAGAGACCCACAGGCAAAAGCTTTCTAACCCACCTTGCTTGTATGCGGACTTAATCTTCCGCGCTTATTGCAAATTCAGGTACATCGTTCCCTTGCGTCGCTTGCCCGGGGGACAGAGGACATTTTGGCTGCGAACGTCGCGTCGGCCACCCAGGGGACAGAGGACCGACGTTATGGTCGTGACGCTACAGTATGACTGAGTAGGAAGCGCCTACTGTAAATCAATTTGATCAGATCCAATCAGATCCGGCAGATGGCGCCTACTTAGCCTTGACTGGCATGCGTGATAGATAATGAGATGCATTTAGCATGTATGGAACTGCAGCGACAGGTCTGGTCTGGGGTCCGACTGAGGTCACCAGAAGCGGCGCCGAAGGTGGCTGTGCAAGCCCAGATGAGACAACCGCAGCTGATCGAAATCACGGCCAAACCTATCGCTGGCGCGCGTACGCGAGTAAACAATTGACATGCGAATGTAAGGGTGCGAGGATGGAAGACAAGGCGACGAGAGGAGAATAGGGGAATGTATTATACGGTATGCGCGTGTAAAGACACCTTGGAGTCAAGGGAGAGGGGGAGAGAGATGAGTAGCGGGCGCTACGCACCCACCTATAGTGAGTACTTATGGTCGCGTTGGATAAGCACGCCTGAGTGCGGTTAAGTATTCGATCTGCCGCCTCTGCGGGCTGCGGTACAGATCGGCATAACAGATATGGGGTGTGCGTCTATGGCATATAGTCACCCTGGACATATTTATTGCTTGACATAGGTTTAGAAACAGAAAATGACGCATGCATGCGCATATAGGCTACAGTCGGACCGAACAAGGAGATGCGATTTGATCCCTAATGGTTGGAGTGTTTAAACACGACTACAATGCGGCAGATATCTTGCGCTTTAGGCGCGACAACATCATGACGTATTCGCCTACAAGACACTGGTGTAAACTATGATCCCGGTTCCACTGAATTGTGGCGTCTCACCACTGCCACAATCTAGCCCGGTGGCGGTACTACTTAAACTTTAACTACCTATTGAACGTATAAATTATGATATATCTGGTGCCGAGTCCGTCTAAAATACATAGCTAGCAAACAACTAAACGTGTTACACAAAGCCTTTGATTCGGCGCCTAGCTGAAGCAAGGGATGGATCTAAAACGTATTTACGTCTCATGCATATTGTTTCGCTCATAAGAGCTGCTTCCTGTTCGATTTTCGGTGAAGAACGATGCCCAAGATAGCTCCACTAAGCTAGGGTTGGATTTAAAAACGGCCTTGCTCGCGATTTTTTCCGCTGTCTTTGTCATCTCGCCGTAGGCAATAGAGCATTCTCCGCATGGTGCATTCCCAAGTCCCGTACTTGGAGTCTTATCTCTATGCGCCCGCCTATGCCGTTCAACAGCTTCATATGGAGTCAGGTAGAGGCCTATATGAAGCTTCCTAAGGTGTGAAAGAGGTTTAATCTCTTGCCCCAGTGACTCCTGTTAGATTACGATTGAGGTTAGTCCTTGACCGCGAAACGAGCGGCGTTGTTAAACTCACTGCATACTTGGGTACTCCATCCGCACTGAAATAAGACTCGTGTTCTCCCGGAAAAAGCTCCCAGTACTTGCATATACCAAGATGCTCGTTCTCGGTGGCACTCCTCAAACGGGGGCTGAACATTGTGCACCTTGAAATTTGAACTTCTTCGATCTCAGGACAATGAGCGCAGAGGGCTCGGATGACAGCGGCGTCTGGGCCATGGGCGTTGACGATCCACAAGCGACGGAGCGACGAGGGAAGACGCGAAGCTAGTAGGCGATACCGTCCAAATGAAGCCGAACGGTCATGTGAAGTAGCTTGAGGCTCGTGCGGAATGAAGTCATTGTGAGCGTCAATGAATGCTGTATGCAGGTTTGGAAAACCCAAAAACACCGTACTTGAGGTGGCCTCCGTCAATGATCCCGATAGCACACGGATCTCCCTGAGCTCACTTTTAGTACTGTGTCGTATTGTTGAAACACAAGAGGACATTCCAACCCACCTAACGTAAGCGCATATACCAAACTTTTCTGCATTTGTCCAGTCGATGCTTTCTCTAATATAAAGAATACGGAACCATGACTTCCGTACTGCTGTACATAGGCAGCGGCAGGTTGTCGCTAGCTTTCCCAAGACTGTAAAATCAGGCTTTCCGGTGACGCAGGGGGAATCTGAAGTCAGATCGAGAGGGTGCATTGGAGTGGCAGCTGTATGCGTCGCAGCAAGCTCAACGATCAAGAACATCACCTCGGGCGGAAGCTCTGTTGAGGCCATATGTAAGCCTAATGCCTATTCTAAGAGTTGGTATGATAGTGCGGCACGGAGTCAGTCAGAGGGACTAGAGGTGACTAACAGTGCACACAAAATTGGCAGATAAAAGTCAATTCGGGTTACTTCGAGGTGTCTTATCCCGGCAGAATTGGGCTGATTCAAGCTACTCTTCGTTTAAATCGCCCTAGGCAGCTACTATTATTTTGTTGTTCTACCTTGGTTCTGAACTCCTGTGGCAGATGTATGCTAAGTTTGTATTGTATGTATGTATCCTACGGAATATGATGATCAATCAGGCATATTAAAGCTCATGGCGTCTCTGGATCAAGCGCCACTGTCAGTACTGCGTGAAATCAGAGGACCACAAAAAGGCGCCTTTGATGTTGAAAACCCACATGAGGGGGTGGCGCCTCCTTAAGCAAGCGCTCAGCTTATAGGATCATTGTTTATGTCGCTTGAGGAGCGTCGCATTTTGCGACATCCACCTTGCTCGGGGAAGCATAATGGCATGTTTCTGCAGTCACTACTATATGTATGCGTTGCCCTTCTTAGCACCGAGTGTTGTCCCTGTTATTTCAGATTCAAAATTCTACTAAGACTTCCTGCCGCACAACAATAAGATGTCATCAGCGTGTGCGTGGCGGAAAGTTTACCGCTTTCGATTACCATCACCCCAGCATACGCATTCACCGAATGTCTATCGCAAGGCCAGATTATCCTATCCGTTGTCACCAATACGACAATACCGCTGGCCGGTGGTTCACTTAGCCTATACAATATCCGCATCGCACTTTCGAAGAGTTCTGGCTGCAACATTATTCAGATACTTCGTGATTTCATCAAGAGGCTCCTGGCGCAGCCGTTAGATTATAATTACTATCTGTCCCGAGCAGAAAGTGAGACATAATTGGCTCCTGTGGCGCCTCCTTAAGCAAGCGCTCAGCTTATAGCATCATTGTTTATGTCACGTGAGCTCATGCGTGCTTGCTCTGGACCGCGACGCCTCTTCTCTGAACCACCATAATAGATGTCATACAGTCATACCTCGCCATGTATCCCACCCTCTTCTGAAACAAAAATAACTGGAACACGACATAACACAAAGCGACCCAGAGAACGATCTAGTGGGTTAGTTTATCTTCACATAACCGTTTGACTGATCTAGCATTGCGCTGCGCAGTCTCCCCCCATTTCGACAATGCACCAGGAGGAACTCAGCCCGAGCTGGAATCTGAAGAAACACTGCTTAGTTTTTCTGACTTAATCCGGCCACTTAGTACTACACCTTCGCCCGAACCCACACTACATTTCGGAACGCCACCGCCGACTACTGGATTTGATACTGTCCCAAGTATACTATCACAGGATGACTCGAACAGAGTCTATACCACACCAGGTCTCACTGAAGATGAAGATATCGAGGACGTAATTGACGATACGAAAGTGGCTGAGATGCGTAGGACTGTGATTGACTGGAGGGTGGAGTCCGGTAGTGCTGGGGTTGAGACAGGTAGCCGAGAGAGAAGACTAGTTATGATGGTAAGCTATCAAGTGTACTCGAATAGAGGTTGTCTAGATCTGAATTTTGTGGGCAGATTATGGCCTTGACTCATCCTGCTCGACCCACTGCTTCACAGATTGCCACCCAGGCAGAACATATTCGCGCCCTGCTAGCCGAGCGCAGTGTTATGGTTCAACAGCTAGAGGTCAGTAACAGAATATCTAGGCCTATAATTAGAGGGATTCTTACCTGTAACAGGATCTGAGCGAATTTCGGTGCGCAGATCGACTGGGATTCGAAAGGACGGCACAGGCGCTCAATGCACGCGTAAATGTGCGTCGGAAGTCTTCGACTCCGCCGCGTGATTATGCAACTAACTCAGCAATTCACCTTGCTTATCCTGTGCAGAAGAGTGGAAGTCTGAATGGCAGTCTTGTTTCGGCTATTTACCAAGATGAGAGGGCCCAGAATGTTGAGCTACAGGCACGGAATGAGCGATTGCACACGGAGAACGTTCGGTTAGAACGCGAGCTTAAAGACGCTAAGCGGGAGATCGCTGAATTGAGGCAAAGCATTGAGAGCTTACGTGTCAATTTGTTGATCAGGTGGGTCTACTTCTCTGTTCTATCAGCATTGCTAGTCTTACAGGATGGTTACACTATAGCCCAAGAACACCTGCAACAGACGCCCAAGCGGCTCTTCAACCGGCTGTGGGTCCTCGTTGTCAAGCCTCCTGCCAGGCCAACTAACACGCTTGGCGCTATAGATGATTTCTCCAACTCCGAACCCCCGCGGCCGCCCACGAAAGTACCCACTTCCGTCGCCTACTCGCACACACTTTTTTCAGCCTCCAACCCATTCTACTGCAACTACACAACTCCCTATTTCGTCCGTATCTATCCTTAATCAAGGCTCATCACTCGCCACATCTGGACAGCCGCCTCCTGAAAAGCGTATGCGGCCGACTCAGCCGGACGCTCGTGCGGAGTTTCTTCTGGCTGCCGCCCGTCGAGTTGGCAAAGACCGCGTTGTTGAGGTTCTAGAAGGGCCGGAACTCATGGGGCAAGATAATCTTGAACTGAGCAGAGAAGCAGAAACTCCTCAGCCATCGGTATACCCTCGCCCCCATCCTTCACGTACATCCCAGCGTGAAACACCACTTACCCACACCGATCACTCCGCCATCCGACGTGGGCGCCCCCCGAGAGCCAGTGCATCGTTTCCATCAACCGCGCACCATCATTTTAGCCAGTTCCTTGTGGGAGAGGCCGGCCAACCAGAGTCTAGATGTAGACATGAGATGAACATCGGGCCGATTAGAAGCTTGCACGAGGCGAACAGGTACGTGAGCATGTTAGATAGACGAGGATTTACTCAATTCTTTTGCACGCAGTGCAAATCCCGGACCTCATCCTTCACGCCATCAAGTCGTCGTGGCATTTACGGGAGACCCTCAAGCAGACGCGCAAGCCTGCTTAGCCTCGTTCGTGGCGCAATATCCGGGAATTCAACCAACGCCAGCATGGGGAGCAGGCATGGGAGGCACAAGACCAGAGTCGGGGATGGCGGGCGAGCTCCAAACGACGGAAACGGTTCGGTCAGCGGCAACTAGGACAGCTGGGACCGTCCAAAGGACACACTCCACTCCGGAACTTACGAAAAATGGTGGCCGAAACAGAGGACTGGAGAACCTGTTGACTGCGGCGCGGACTGTGCTTCGTGCTCGAAGTCGGAGTACAACTCCTACTCATCGAAGGAATCTTTCCTCTTCTGCGCTGCCGTCGCCTTCCCGATTGTCCCCTCGAGCAAAGAACCGGCGAGCCGGGTCAACCGCTCGCCGGACTGGCCCTGCTCGTCGTCGGCATTCATCTCCAGCCGTTCCTCTTGGAGATAGCGACACCGAGCCTGAAGATTCGCCAGAAAACCAAAGGGTGTACTCGGCATTGGATGTCCTAGCCGACCAAGCGGCGGCGGCGCGCACTTCGTCGCCCGACCTACCAATCGAAGTTCGGACGTCGTCACCCGAGTTCCCTAGTAACACGATTGACCGGCTTGTACCCGTGCTTGGCTCTCCAGCTTCGCTATCTGCATTTCGGTCTGTAGTCAGCGGTGTGTTGCCCGAGTCATCGCCGGATTTCAGCTTGCCACCGTCTGACTTCGAGTCGTCTCCTGCCTCTCTGGGCGTTGCCGACTCGCGGCTGAGGGCTCCTTCAAAGAGCCCGTTGGGAGGGTCGAGCTTGGGAATACCCGAAACAACAGTTCATACTGGGGCCGAAGCTCCAGGAGATGCAAGCTCACGTAGAGAGGAGCATGAGGGTGCGATTGGGAGCGAAAGCATGGGGGGCAATACCCGCCAGCTCAACGCGACTGGCCAAACACAGTCACTCAAGTCTCCCTTGCGTACACCTCCCAGATCAGAGAAGGCCCGCGGAAAACAACGAGCTTGACGTGGCTCTGCGTGAAGAAGCGACCAGACAAATGAGCCTAGCCATGGGAAGGCAAGATCTGCCCAGGAGGTTACAGTTCATTATTCAACATGACGATAGTCCGCCTGGCTATCGGGCTTGAAACCCCGTTATGCCATGAGGGGGGTGGAGGAGAAAGGGGATTGGAAGATGTCGGCATCTGGAGTTCGGCATTCGTCTGACTCTACCTTTTCGTTCCTAGTTTTGGGCCTGATATACGCTAAAACCACGCTTGTGCGTAGCCGGTTTAGCGGTAACAGGCTGTAGCTTGGTGATAAGATTGATGCAACACAGAGGTTTCGCGTTGTTTTCGTACAGTTGTACGCAGGGAGACGACGAATCACAACGAAAGGCGCGCATATAGCTTTTCGTGTACCTCTATTTCATTTTTCCACACTGCCATTACATGTACGACATATTGCATATACCCTTCGAAACCCATTGCTCACGACGCATTCATTCACGACTGAGGGTTGAGGGGGCTTTGTGTGGTGGTGGCTGTGTGTATGTATTTGGTAATAAATCTGTAGCCACTTGATGTATTTTTAAACTCTACTTATCATAAACACTGCCCATCGCAAGTGTTGGTTCAAGCGGTGCCTATCCTTCTCTTCTCTTCTCGATGCAATCTTGCTGCGTCGTATAAAGTGTAAGCATAATTAATCATTTGTCCTGCCGATCATTGAGCCTGGCGCGTATCGCAAAGGCTGTGAGAGCTGGCCCACCGGCTCTCACCGCCTACATGCTGCGCACAGTCACTGAATACTCCTCATCGGCTTCCGAGCCAGTTTCCCCT
>WSTJ01000552.1:0-22466 GCA_019623705.1 Ceratobasidium sp. 428 | reverse complement strand
ACGAAGTACAAAGTGCCACTACGACAGCCTCGTAGTGTCTTCGTAGTTCTGATGGCCACGAGGTGGCTTACGTACACTACAAGCGCTTATAAGGCTATATAGCGACCGGCCCAAAGGGCCGATGTCCCATGCCCTAGATGAGACCACCAACGCGTACCGCCGCGATCAGCAAAACTTATTGAATGGACTGTAACTGCGTGCGATGCCGATTATAAGGCCCGACGAGACGCAGTGCGGCCGCGAGACACGCGCCCCGTGTTCCCCATTCTTGCGCCCGCCTCTGCTCGTCATGATAAACGACCGCCACCAATCGTGCTCCTGCACGACCACAGCCCCACGCGCGATTTCTGTGTATTTTTGCCACTCTCGCCCTGCTGGACCAGCTTCTCTCACCCCAGCTCGCCCCCTGCTCCGTTTGGCTGTCCCACGGCTTGGACAACTTCGCGTCCGCACTCGTGCACCAGCGTGAATACGCCTTGGTACGTTTAGTAGGCACTCTTAACCAGGCTGCAACCGCTCACCCCGCCGAGAACGCGACTCGAGGTGACACGGCACGGCCGCGGCTTACGCCCCTCATGTCCCCGCCCATTGCGCCCTGGCCGCTGTATTCTTTGCGTCTGAACTCGGAAAAATGCTAGATATGCGTGAAACCACGCATTTTCGTCGGTCGCATCCAGCGTGACGGCTCTTTTCGTCCGAGATCATTGTCTGTAATATCGCTTGTTATGTTTGTCACGTTTAGAATGCAATATATTCATTCCAGCCCCAATCGCGCGCCACAAATGTTAACCTAGCTCTACGTCCTAAAGGACAGCGCAAGCATCATAACTGTAAGTCTATTTTCATCCTCGCCTAACCTTAATCATTCATTTCTCCCCTATACTGCGTGATTTACCATCACCGGCGGATTTGCCCAGCCGGAGGTAAATGATGAGTAAACGATCTGACCCGAGGGAAAACGAGGGTAAATTAGCTTCCCTCTGGCGGTTACATGATGAAACCGACCCGGTTTGCCGAAAAGCGGCAAATTTGCGTTCGGGGTTTTTCCTGACGTGTCCGCCGTGTCTGGCGCAATGGATGCGTTCGAGGTATTTGTAGCAGACTTGTTGGCGGCCGCAGGAACAAAAGGAGACGAAGGGACGGGAGGGGAAGAAGGCGCAGGGGGAGAAGAAGGTGCGGGGGGAGAAGAAGGTGCGGGGGGAGAAGAAGGCGCTGGAGGAGAAGTGGGAATAATTGGCGTGGCCAGAGCAGACACGGTAGCACCTTTTGAACTCTTGGTACGATTCACTCGAGCGGGAGTTACGAGTTCGGGCGGGGCAGATGCGCGAGACGAAGCAGAGGTGGACTTGGATACGGACTTGGAGGTGGCGTTAGAAGCGGGCTTGGGGGCAAGCTCGGAGTTCGGCTTTGATGGCTTGCGGCCAGGCTCGGGAGCGGGCTCAGAATTCGCCTTGGAAGCGGGCTTGGGTGCCAATTTGCCGGAGGGAGGGGGCGGGGCAGGACGCTGGGCCTTGGGGGTTTTCGACTTGGTGCGAGGGATCACAGGCGAGCTTGTAAGCGCCTGGGTAATATCAAATGGTTCGTCATCCTCGTCACCTAATAAAATAGTAAGTATATGCGCTAGTGGTACCCTAATACTTACTTTCGTTTGGAACCTGCGGTCCGTCAGCAGACCACGACATGTCGTTGCCATCTTTCACCTCGCCTGGGTCGATCGCGCTAGACATGGTGATGTCGATGACAAGAGTGTCCTCCGACGATCCCTCCTCAATGGGCTCGCCCCTGGACGCAGCGCCCTTAGCCTGCTTAGGCAGCGCCTTGCCCGCGCCTCCGTTGGCGGGAGCCTCGAACGCCATGCTCGTGTCGGCTTCACCATCGTCTTCATCTTCGTCGCCGTCATCCGCATTCATCAGCAAAAACCTGCGCGGATCCGGGGCTCTCCAGAGGGATCCGGACAAACCACTTATTAGGGGACCTGTCTGGATCCTACTAGTGGGATCCAGAGGTGTGTGGATCCTACTAGGAGGATCCAGAGTCCTCCGGATCCACCCAGCCTAGCCTTATAAGGAAAATTCCCATGTTGGGGAATTTTCCTTCTTTAGTAGTATATGTTAACTCAGTACATTTCGGATATTTTATTTTATTTTGTTTCGGGACAGTCAAATGGGTTATATATTTGTACGAGCAAAGCGCATGAGCTATGTACATTCATGTGGAGCGGGAGCGCGGGGGCGAGGGGCTTCGGTTGGGCGTATCCGCTATGCGAGGGATTGCCCAGCGCCGTCGCAAGTGGCCGGATCTCAATAGGTGCAGGAGCGGGGGTGAGGGACTCAGACGACGCGGGTAAATTGTAAACCTTTGTTTGAATTCCGCCAGTGGCGTACTGTAGGTGGATCCCGCGGACGGGCACGACGTGCGGGCATGGCGACTGATGTCACGACAGACCCAGGCACACGCGGCGCGCGTGAGGCACAGGCCTCGAGGCATGCATGCGGACGCACAGCAGGCGCAGGCGGCGCGGGACAGAGACGTGCCGGCGCTGGTGACGGTGCGTTATCGTAAGCTTTAAACGGCGAGTAGGGGACTTGCCTGATTCTCCGATTGAAGGCGAGGGCGCCAAGTACGATAGTGCGCACGCGGAGGGGTAGGAGCGTGCCGCCGCACGTGCAACGTGCCACAGGTCGCAGGAGTGACGCGAGACAATGAGCGCGGTGTTACATTAGCGGCGGCCGCGATGAATTACGAGGATGGAAAAGAAACTCACATTAGATTAAGCGCGGTAGATGACCGGCAAGCGCCTTCTGTCTAGGGTTCGCTAGGCCAAATTGGTGGCTCGGTGTTGGAGACGGGCAGTCGGCTAGGCGGCGGCAGGTCTCGGCAAGCGAATGCGACGGATATGGCCACACCAGGGGCGTCGAGCCGGAGATATTGGGTGTTGGAGTGCACCGGGCCAAGGGTGGGGAGTTTGCAGGCAGGTTAACTTCGTAAACGCAAGCGGCAATAAAACACTGACCTAAATCCAGCGCCAAAAAGCATCAACGGCGTTGAGGTGGGACGGTGGCCAGTCGACTTGGTGCACAAACGAGCACGGCGCTGGGCACGGAAGGGACGAGGGCGTTGAGTGACGTGGCCGGTGGTGGGAAGATCGTAAGGATCAGCAGCTCACGTGACACCCGGATCGAAGCTGATCGACTTGATCCGAGTCCCCTTCGCCCACCGTTCCTGCCTCTCCCAGCTCCCTTCCCCACTCCCCTTTCGC
The DNA here is from genome assembly GCA_019623705.1 of Ceratobasidium sp. 428. Lineage (NCBI taxonomy): Eukaryota > Fungi > Basidiomycota > Agaricomycetes > Cantharellales > Ceratobasidiaceae > Ceratobasidium > Ceratobasidium sp. 428. Next base: position 19,207 of record WSTJ01000552.1, on the reverse strand, counting down.
CCCCGCGTCGTGTATCCCGCCAAATCCCGCCCAACCAACCCTATTCAACACCACTCGCCCACTCGACGCTGCCCTCCCACCTAATGTGGGCTCTCGGCCACGATTACCTGTTTTGCACGACTGCCCAACGCCCAACGCCCGCCCCTCTAACCCACGACGTATGAATATGGTACGTACCTTAGCTGTTTCTATCGCGCTTCAAACCACCGCTGAGCCACTTGCAAACCCGCTGCGCTGCTGCCTGGCCCACACCCTCGCCGTGTTTGGCTTGATACACCATCGGCAGCCTTGACGTCCGCCGCCGTGCGTCGCTTGCCGGTCCTTTGGTGAGATACACAATCGGAGATCGCTCCGCGTGCGCGCACCGACCACCCTCCGCGTAGATTAAAACCCAAGCTGAGTACCTCCCTACGCGTCGTGCAACGTCCGAGGCTAACGATTTACGCCCCCGCAGCGCCCCGCCGACCCGCCCGCCGCTCGTTTTACCCTCCCAAGACCCCGCCCTCTACGACCGCGCCGCCCGCGCCCAAAATAAGTCTTAGCAGCTGAGCACGCGTTAAGTCCCACACTACCTAAACCGTTATTTAGGCTAACGCACCACTACATGTGCCACCCTCACCCGCTCTTGCGCCTGCGCGACCCCCGGCGCTCTGCTTGTCGAGTCTCATGCCCTGCCGGTCATGAGGGTGTTGACCGCGTCCCCTACCTCAGCAAAAACCAGCAACCGGTGAGTTGTTGCTCCCTGTCGTTCGCGACCTAGAATAATGCATCGCGTAGACCGCGTGCCCGCGGCGCGCCTGCCACGGCCCCTAAACCTGTCGTATGCATGCGCACTCCCGCCACCCACTACACCCGGCCTAACAAACTCGCCAGCCGCATGGTCAACGGTAAAACCGCAGCGCTGGGCAATCCCTCGCATAGCGGATACGCCCAACCGAAGCCCCTCGCCCCCGCGCTCCCGCTCCACATGAATGTACATAGCTCATGCGCTTTGCTCGTACAAATATATAACCCATTTGACTGTCCCGAAACAAAATAAAATAAAATATCCGAAATGTACTGAGTTAACATATACTACTAAAGAAGGAAAATTCCCCAACATGGGAATTTTCCTTATAAGGCTAGGCTGGGTGGATCCGGAGGACTCTGGATCCTCCTAGTAGGATCCACACACCTCTGGATCCCACTAGTAGGATCCAGACAGGTCCCCTAATAAGTGGTTTGTCCGGATCCCTCTGGAGAGCCCCGGATCCGCGCAGGTTTTTGCTGATGTTGTCGACCTCTTCCATTCGCTTCTGAAGTTTCTTGTGCCGGTCGGCCGAGGACCTCAGAATGAGGTGCTGGAAGGCTCGGAGCGGCCAAAAGCCGGTTTTGCGGTAAATCTCGAACTCCGAGAAGAGCTTGAGAGCCTGTATGAACAGAAGAATGTGAGGTTATGCGATGTTGAGTCGGAATAATGTACATACCTTTTGCGTGATATGGCTAATAAGGAGCTTGTTCTGGAATGAGATTGGTCTAGTCATGTCAATCCCCTTCTGACCAATAAGCATGTTCTTCACCATCCCCTAAACCGAGACCGTAAGCATCGTCGTAGAACACAAAAATGGGAAATAGAGAATAAGTGACTCACATATACAATGGCATAGTCGGCTTGCGGCATCTGCAACGTCTGTCGAAGATTATACCCGCCGACCTTTCTTCCGGGCGAGCCTTTCGGCTTCGCTGCGTAAGAGAGGCGAATCTTCCTGCGAACGGGTGGTAGGGGGGCGAGGTCTTTGTCATCGAAGTCGTCATCCTCCTGAACATGGGCCGCGGAACGAGGCTTGGGCTTGAGCGACGACAGCGCGGTGCTTGGGGTGCGCTTTGAGCCAGCAATCGGGACTGGCACCCACTTCCCATCCACCGTCGACATCTTGATTCCTATCATTATTCACCGTAAGCAACCGAACATAATCTAACGTTAGTGTGGTTTCAACGTACCGCATGACTTGAGCTCAGCGTTAAATGCCTTCCAGTTGAACTTGCCGGAAGCCTTGTTCGATGGCACACGAGCCTTGGACTTTTTCGAACCAGTTGGGGCGACTTTGGTAGGAGACATAGCAGCCGAGATGGGGGTGTCGCGGCGTGGTGGTTGAGTGAAAGTATTGTGTTGAATTTAACAAACGAAAAGATAGTCTGAAACAAGTAAATGAAAAGGGTCTAAACGGAAAGGAAAAGTCAAAGTGCCACTTACTAAGCAGTAAAGCCGTTCAACGGCTAAGTCACAAACGGGACTGCCTCGTAGTCCATGCGTGCATCAACTGGCGAACGGGACTCAATGACAGTCCATGGGAGAATGAACGGGGCTGTACGGAGTTTTCTAAAATAGATCGATCGACAAATTAAATCGCTCGCATATATGCAGTGCATTCCTGGCCACGCGATCAAAACGTGTACGCACACAATAGCAACGGCGAGTGGTCAGACATTGAGGTATCACAAACAAGCGCGCTTTTAGTTCAAAGGTGTGTAGGAATGCCCGCGGAATTAATACAAGCGCGTAACAACAACGGTGAATGGTCATACATCAATGCGAGTGATAACAAATGAGTGTTTGGTTCAAAGGTGTGTCGGAATATCACTTGAACTTACGCGCGCAACAGCGACAACGATTAGTCACACACCGAGTTATAATAAATGAGTGTTTGGTTCAAAGGTGTGTAGGAATGCTACATGCAAAGCAGTAACACAGGATGAATGACGACGGGAAAGGGGTGTACGAATGTATGTATTTACGATGGTTGCTCGCGCGCGTACCTTGTCAAAGCGCCCTGGTCTAGTGTATTAGAATATATTCATTCGAATAGTTAGCAGAACTCTTACCTAGGCATACGTGAGGACATATGCAAGCGAGTCGGGGCCACCGGTAAGCCTATACGTGGGACGATATCGTTGACAAACGAGTTGAGGATGGCCATAGCCTTGTTCGAGATCTGTACCTGCGTGAGTATTTATTCAACTAGGTATGTACGAGATATGTACTTACACCCGGATTTGGCTGGAGCCTTGCCAGCAGTGGAGGTGGGGCCTTTCTGGCAGTGGCGGCGGGCTTGGGGGCCATTGCGGCGGGCCTGGGGGCCATTGCGGGCGGGCTTGGGGGCCATTGTGGTATCGTTCACAAACGAGTTGAGGATGGCCATCGGCTTGTTCGGGATATCTGCGAAGACGGTTAGCCGAACATCAGAGTAGCAAGTGAGACGCTTACCGACACCCGGGCGGCTAGTGGTATACCGCACCATCCCGGTGAGGTTCTTGTTCTCCCTGTACGGGATGTGCAAGTGGGTCTTCGGGTTGCGGTATATCTTGGCTCGATTAAGGTCGATAACATGAACCTGTCATATAGATGAATTAGCCGAGTTTAACCGAATGGATCTTACTCACCGTTAGCAGGGGTTCGGGTCGTGAATAAGTTGTCGGTCTTGGTGTCATCATAAAGTGAATAAGAACAGACAAATGAAAGGTATGTAAGTTCGGGGTAGAAGAGACGTCAAGGGATGAAAGGAATAAGGGGAATGTAGAGGATCATGTCGAATCGTAGACTTACACGTTTGCCTTCTATACTTCGAGCTAACTCCTCTCGCCCGGCGTGTGGTGCGAGGCTGAGTTCGTGGATCGATGAGCAAGTTAGACTAGGGTGACGGAAGTGAGCGATTAAGGCGCGGCAAGATGGAACGTGTTCACCTGAACGTGGATTAATAGGATCGTAGGTCGCGGGCTTGTCGGCGGCCCTCTGCTGCAGAACGAATGACAGGAGTTGGACAGGGAGAACACTTCTAAGACGTATTTTGTCTGGGTAGGGGGCATGAACAATGGTTGGCGAGGCAGAGTACGTATGAGAATACGTACAATTTTTTTTATTAAGATTGCCATCGTACGACGGCAGCCCCTAAACTTTGACTTTAGCGCTTTTTGGGGCAGGGTTTCGATGCACTCACCATTGTTCCATGGCTGGGGCAGCCGTCATCGCCATCGTGGTCGCTTTGAGATTTACGCAAGGCGTAATTTTGTGTTCAATCAAGGGTCCTGGATCTCAGGAACGCCCGGCGCTTCGAGCCTAAGGGATCGACACTTACCTACCACGACTACGATGCTCCTACTAACGCTACTCGTTTCTCCTCCCCACTATGCCAATCTGTGTCTGCTGCGGCAATGATCTCTCTGCTCGCCAAGTCACCCGGCACATGCAAGATTATATGGGCCAATTTCGGGAATACCTCGCCGCGCAACCCGACGAAGACGATTTAATGGACGAAGGCGAGGATGGCGAGGACGGCGAGGACGGCGAGGACGGCGAGGATGACGATGACGACGACGACGACGATGACGATGACGATGACGATGACGAGGACGAGGACGAGGACTTCGAACTTGAGCTCGAACTCGAAGATGAAGAGGTCGAAGACGGGTCCGCGGTCGAAGAGGATGCCGACAACAACGGCAGCAACGACAACAACGGCGACGCCGGGATAGCCCCGTTTAATGACGATCTGGCCGGCGTGGGGGACTTAGGGGATGGGATGGGAATGGAGGAAGCAGACATCGGTACGTATGATATTTTTGTTGTATTATTGTCTAAGGCTAACATACATTCAACTTTTATAGAGTATGAAGATGAAGACATGGACTGGGACGAAGGTGACGACCTCTTTTTGCCGCCTCCTCGTGAGTACATTCAACGTTGAATACGAAGGGAACGCTGACGCTCTTGCTGTAGCTGTAGAACCTGAATTTGGCGTCCGCCGAAATCCTCCTGTAATCATCGACGATTGGGCCAGCGACGACGAGTACGAAAACCCCCCCTCCGACATTGACAACAACTCCGATAACCAGTCCGTCAATAGCGCCGACCGAGACCCGGAGTACGTGGAGCAAGAGGGGCCGCCTGGTCTCAATCCCGCTGAGGGGCGCGAAATGAATGACCCAGAGCTTTGGGCATTTTTGCAGGGGCAGCTTGGGGACCTCGCTGAAGACGAGTGGATCGACATGTGTAAGTTTTTTCCTTATAGTTCTCATTACACAGTAGCTAATCTATAGTGTCTCAGTCGACCGGCACGTTACCGAAACCGACCTTATCACCCTTCAGTTTCTCGCGACCCGAATTCGCACGCACTTCCCGCGTCAGACGTACAACGATCTCCGTCACACGGCTTGCTCGTCGCTCAACCTTCCAAGCGAGTGGGTTGCTTGGCGCCGTCTCAGGGTTCTTTTGCAGCTGCAGACGAGCGAGTACGATTGCTGCGTCCAGTCCTGTTGTTGTTTCCTCGGCAAATACAAGGACTTGGAGTCGTGCCCATTTTGCCAGCAGCCTTGGTACAACAACGACCACAAACCACGCCGCCAATTCACCTATACCCCCCTCATCCCCCAACTCCTCGGCCTTTTCCAAAATGCGGACTCGATCCAGAACCTTCGTTATCGGGTTGAGGCAGAGGCGGCCCACGAACCGGACAAATACAAGGACGTTCTCGACGGGGAGATATACCGAACACTTCGTAACACGAGGGTCCGCGAAGATGGCGAGTACAAGTATTTTGACAAACCCGACAACATTGCGCTTGGACTGGCGACTGACGGGTTTAGTCTGTTTAAGCGACGGCGCCGCGGGCATTCAACTGCCTGGCTCCTTATCCTCGTCAACTACAATCTTGACCCGAAGATTCGGACGCGTCTAGAGAATATCATCTGCGTTGGTGTCGTCCCTGGTCCCACTGAATGCAAAGATCTAAACTCCTTTCTGATCCCTCTGATAGAGGAACTTTTGAAGCTATCGGATGGGGTCAAGTTCAGCAAGGTTGCTGCGGTGGTGAACGGCGTCGAGGAACCGGCTGCGGAGTTTGATTTTTGTGCGTTTCTAATAATTCTATTCGGTGACATTCCCGCGATCAAAAAGCTCTTGATGCTAAAAGGCCACAACGGGGAAACGCCTTGTCGAGCGTGCAACATACAAGGTGTGTTATGCCCTCTAGCTGGAAACTCGATCTACTATGTGCCCTTGACCGGTCCTGGCGAGAACCGGCCACAGCTCCCGCTGCTCATGCGCATGCAGGCTTTGTTTCTTGCTGACTACGCCGACCTCGCCGCTGCGCGCACGGTCGCCGAGCGCAAAGCTCTTGCGCAGGACCACGGCATCTGTGGAAGGTCGGTATTCGCGCGACTAGGATCTATTGACCTGGCTAGCTGCGCCCCGTATGAAATGATGCACCTGCTGTTCAAGAACCTGGTCCCGAACATGCTGTTGCACTGGAAGGGCAAATTCAAGTGGATGGGGAAGGGTACCGGTAACTATGTCTTATTGGCAGAGCAGTGGGCTGACATCGGTAAACGAACTGCGGCTGCGACACGCACGATACCCTCAACTTTTGTCAGCACGCTGCCTAATATCGACACGGAGGCCCGCCTTTACAAGGCCGAAGCGAATTCGTTCTGGATGCATTATCTAGCGCCGATGTTACTTAAGGACAAGCTCCCAAACCCGTACTACGAGTAAGTTGTTCTATTGTTTCTTTCGTATTGTCTTACTAACTTATTTTATCTCAGCCATATGCTACTCATGCGCGACATTATCAACTTGTGTTTAGAACTTGAGATCTCGAGCGCTCAGGTCAATCAGCTGGAAGACATGATCGTGAGATGGGTACAACAATACGAGGAGTAAGTAGCCTCGTAACATATAATTGAATACTAACTTACGGTTTACAGCTTGTACTATCAGCACACGGCCGAACGACTTCCAGCATGCGTTGTAACGATCCACGCATTGCTTCACATTGCCTTCTACATTCGACGGTGCGGGCCGCTCACGTATACATGGTCCTTCGTGATGGAACGCTTTTGTGGCCATCTGCTCACCCCGGCTGTCATGACCCATGACGCATATATCCCATTTAATTATATTTATGCACGGATGAAATTCTCTAAGTCAAGTTTAATCAGATATATGCGCTTGAATTACGTAGTTACTGCTTAGTCGGACTTATGTAATAACCACCGCTTATGTACTGAGATTACCAAGACTCTTTGTAATAGTTCCCGTGTCCCTTAGTTACATTCTCACTGTTACATCTCAGTTCCCATACCCACGGTTGGCATACTGTGGGATGTTGTATTAGTACCAGTGAATATATAAGGGAGAGTCTGAGAGCCTTAAGCCTCAGAACTCGACCACTTGCCTCCTCACGCCCTCCTCTCAGTAAAAGCATCCCATTGGGCTCTGTTAATACTTATTGGCCCAGCTTCTTTAAGCAAGTGCCCCTTACTACATACCTATCCCCTTCTCCCTTCGTCTTCCTTGGCTTGACCTTGTTGGACTCTGCGCATCTTTAGGTGTTGCAGTTTTATCTTTGTAGTTGGGCTTGACACCGGCCGTTCAAAACCGAATCCGGCCTTACGAACATATGGATAACTTTATCCAATGGCGCGCGCAGATGCATATTGTGTCACGTGTTTTCAGTATGCCCTCGCTCACGAAACCAATGATTAACTATACACACCAGCACGGCGAACAACTCTCTTCGTACGAAAGGATGTATGATCATCGTAAGTAGTTTAACCTTTAATTCATTCACTCGCATGTCAACTAACAAATACAACACTTATCTTGTAGTTCCGCACATCATACTTGGCACACCGATCAAGAAGATTGGTCGGATGCCGGAGGACGCGATCGCCGGGCAGTTCACCAAATACTTTGGTACCATGGTTGGCAGAAGACTGTCGAGAAACGAGCTCCGGAATCGGGTCAATTGGACGACGTTGGTGAGTTATGGCCGTTTTCGCTTTTCCGGTGATGGGGATAAGGTGCGTGTCGCTGGCGCAATCGCACGAGAACCAACGTTGCGGGACAACTCATTCGTGCGAGTAAGTTATTCCTCGTGTTCTTCTTTCCGTAATTACTCATTCGCCACTCTCACCAGTACGATCTTGCGGTGGACATTCATACAAGGAATGCACGGGACCCGGAGTTTATTCGCGTGCCACATTATGGACAAGTAGTAGGCATATATTATGTCGAATTCACATTTCCAGGGTAAGCCTCCCTCAATATTAGCTCTCTTTCTTATCTAATAATCCTTAAGCACCGAGGAAAAGGCGGGCTATATTCTCTTGCGCGTCAAAGAGTGCAACACGCAGGGCCTTGACGCCACAAAGCCCGAACATGGTGTCGTCGAATACACCACACTCTCAACGCCGGACGTAATCAACGCTATGACCGCCTCCGCTTGCGTCGGAAGAGTCGAAGTCAAGGATAGGACATGGGCGATTATTGACCGGAGCAGCACTACGGCGCACACACAGTTCCTGTCAAGCCCAACTACAAAGATAAAACTGCAACACCTAAAGATGCGCAGAGTCCAACAAGGTCAAGCCAAGGGAGACGAAGGGAGAAGGGGATAGGTAGGTAGTAAGGGGCACTTGCTTAAAGAAGCTGGGCCAATAAGTATTAACAGAGCCCAATGGGATGCTTTTACTGAGAGGAGGGCGTGAGGAGGCAAGTGGTCAAGTTCTGAGGCTTAAGGCTCTCAGACTCTCCCTTATATATTCACTGGTACTACTACAACATCCCACAGTATGCCAACCGTGGGTACGAGAACTGAGATGTAACAGTGGGAATGTAACTAAGGGACACGGGAGCTATTACAAAGAGTCTTGATCATCTCAGTACATAAGCGGTGGTTATTACATAAGTCCGACTAAGCAGTAACTACGTAATTCAAGCGCATATATCTGATTAAACTTGACTTAGAGAATTTCGTCCGTGCATAAATATAATTAAATGGAATATATGCGTCATGGGTCATGACAGTTCCTGGATCCAGAAGGTGAAGTCGAATTCGATTAGACTGAGGTTTTTTTTCGGTTTTGCGCATATCTTGTTTATTTTTCACTTATTGCTGACTTATCTTTATCGTATATTTTCCGAACAACTTATCATTTGTAACGCATACACACTACGCATTTGTATCTACTATCCTGAATAGCCAAAAGCAAATTGAAGCTCATCCAAATATTTGGACATCACGAGTCTAGGGACGCCGCGAGTCCGGGACGTCGCAAGTCCGGGACGTCACGAGTCCGGGACGTCACGAGTCCGGGACGTCGCGAGTCCGGGACGTCGCGAGTCCGGACCCGAGCTGGACTTCTCGAGTCCAAACAACCCTGCCGACTACGACAGGATTTTCCAAAATAGGCCGAGATGGACTCGCCCATCAGCGGGACGCACCGAAAGTGCTGTCAGGACTCCCTAGAAGTGTATTAGACGTCCCGGAACTTTGGTAGCGTCCGCCAACTTTCCACGGTGATTTCTCCAGATCTTCAACCCTGCCTAGTCGCTCGAACAAGGTCCGGTATGCTCCTCCCAAGTTACTCAAACGTGCAAGCATCTCTGGTAAGTCGCCCGGCGTGAGCCTCACTGCTTGCTTCTGGAATTCGATAGATTTTTCCATATCTGCTGGGGTATTTAGGCGGTGGAAACGCATAGTATATGAGATATCTAGGTTACTCAGAAATCGTGGCTTGCTTGTATGCTCACTCGGAGCCAGCAATACCGCTTGCTCAATCAATTGAATTGCTTCGGTGATATCCTCAACCTTGCCTACTCGCTTGAACCGCATCTGATGGAATGACCCGAGGGCGAATAGATATCTGGGCCGCTGTGGATCATGGTCTGAAACCAGCTGTAAAGCCCTAGCTCCTAAGTCGATAGCGATGTCGAGCTCTTCCAGCGTTCCCGAATCCGTCTGGAATTGAGTCCAGAAGAGGCTCGCACATGTGTAAACTACCTCATGGTCAAGTTCGGTTGATTCTAGAACAGTCGATATACCATTATGTGGGTCGCTATCAAATGCGTTCTGCAAGCGCCTCATGAGTTGTGTGACCTTTAGTAGAGTCTCTTGGGCTCGAGACTGATTGTCTGGCTGGTTATCATGACTGAGCCCTTGTGTTTCCGCATTGTTGGGCGCTGGCGGGATGCTCGGAGTAGCCGGGCCGACAGTAGAAGAAGGCTAAGTATTGTAGAAGTACTAAGTTCACCGTCCGAACCCGACTGTAGTGCATATACTCACCTGATATCCATCGGTACTTCGCATATCTGCATGATCAGCTGATTTTGGGCTCTTAATTTCCTGCTGCGCTAATGTCAGATTCACTGCAGTATCATCTTGGCACCAAGTACACACCGACAGCCCCTATTTTTACAGGACAACGGTTTGCTCAGTTTTTAGTTACCGTCCATCTTCCTATGTTGTAAGCGCTTACCGAGGATTCAGTTGCCATATCGTTCGGTTCGTCAAAGCTTCCGTTGATTGTCGACAAGAGAGTATCCCAGTGAATTCAGTGCGAGGGATGTCCTTACAAAAAGTTTGCTCCTCCACCATTTTTATACCGCCTAGCTCAACTTTAGCTTATGCCCGTCAATGCACCCACGTTGACCATCTAAGTTTGAATATCAAGTGTAGAGTCAAATGCTAGGGGCACCATCAAATCGATTTTCTATCAGTCGTTCTATCGAACTTTCGTGTGCGAGACGACGCTCGGTACAAGGGTGATTTCGGCGCCTAGCGCTTAGATAGTCGAACCCTCAAGCTAAAACAGTACAACTGAACAGCAAAAGGAACCTGCAAGGGACAGCATGAAAAGCAGCGCCGAGGAAATTTCGGCTACTTTTCTGCGCATGTACATCCTTGTCTGATCACAGCTCGCAGCTTGGACCGCATGAAAAAGAAAAGCTACCACGGCCACGCAACCCGTGCCAAGACAACGGCGATCCGTGCCCGGACAAGACTCAGCCCGCGAAAAAGAAGTCGTCTCAACGTGTATCGCATTTCAGAGAGCAAAAACGGGAGGGGGGTATTTTACATCATGATGGCGTATTAAACAAAGTTAATTAAGTATACTGCTTGTCGTTATCGAAGACCCGTTGGGTTAACATGCGCATCCGTCTGCGTCTCGTCCGCCAGCTGCGTCGTCGACGAGGTTTACTGATCCAGGCACCGTCCGACCCGAAGCGTTTGTTCGAGTGTTGTTTGCGTTGCTCCCACTGGCACGAGGTGCGGCTGGTGCCCAGAGCTCGGGTGTATCTACGATCTAATTATTCCAAAATGAGCAAATCATTCATTAGCGATCAAGTGGCGAGTCTGGACTCCGACGAACCTTTTCGACAAGTTCTCTAAACGTATCTTGGACTCCAACTTTGGTCTTAGCCGACGCTTCAACGAACAACGTTCCCATCCGCTCCGCAAACGCCTTCCCTTCTTCCGTCGACACTTGTCTTGAGAACTCTTTATCTACCTTGTTGCCTGAATACATCAATGATATCAATTAGGCGCAAATTATGAATAGTCACGAGTCAAGGCTTACCAACAACGATCTTGACAACCGACGGCGAGACGTATGTCTCGAGCTCCGAGAACCATCGCGGCAGTGCTTCGAACGATTCACGATTCGAGACGTCATAAACCAAGATGATTCCTTGCGCGCCACGATAATACGAGGAAGTAATTGTGCGGAACCGTTCTTGGCCGGCAGTATCCTATGATGCGATCGTGTGAACAATTGTTGTCACCATAGTGGCTTGGCGAAAGATAAACCAACCCAGATGCTAAGTTTAACTTTCTTTCCTCGTACGTCCATCTTCGTCACCTATAACCCCAGGACCAACCAACAATAATCCATTAGCTGAAAACAATGAAACCGTTCTTGGAATACAAAACTCACACGAAAATCAACTCCAATAGTTGCACTACTCTCATCCTCACTAAGCCATGTCTCATCCGAAAACCGTAACAATATACTCGACTTGCCCACACTCGAATTACCTATCACCACCGTCACCAACTAACCCAGCTCCACTCGAATGAACTCGACAGGAACTCACCAATCAACAAGATCTTCGCGTTCAGCGGAGCGTCGCCCATTGTGGCAAGAGGGTATAAGGTTGTAAAGGGTAAAAGTCTTTTTAGTGATTAATTTACTACTCTACGCGATGCTCGAGGTCTAGGTGTGGATTGCGTGTGGTGTGGGGCTTGGAGAGTCGTGGTGTGGGTCGTGGTTGAATTGATGATCTGTCATGGTTGGTTTCAGGGGTAGTTTACGTCATGAGAGCTTATGTCAGCCTCGAGCCCAAAGCGGGGTGTCGATTATATGCAATGCCGCAATCTAGACGCCGAGCCTAACCCTTGCCCATGAACTTTTTAAGGGGCGATCCCATAAGACTCAGGCTAAGCAACTATTCCCCTTACCTCTTCTCGCTCACAAGCTCCTCCGATGTTCATGTGGTTCCGAAACAGAACCGCTCGACGGCGAAATATGAATCGTCAATCTGATCCACAAGGCCACCTTTCAGGACAGCTAGCGACAGAGGGTCACCCGGAGGTAGGTTGACAGTTTGGTGCTTCATTCATCAGGTATATTTGCCAACGAAATATTCAAGACCCTAGCGTATGCCCCGGATCACGTTTCTCAGCGATCGAGCTTACCTGAGGGGCAGTCAACACCGTCTGAGCAACAGCAGCCGCTCCGGCAACCGCCGCTTGTGAGGCTGATGCGATTCTTTTTTCAGCGTGCGCTCACGTCAAGTCAAATAGATACCATCGAATCAAGGCGCGGCTAATACAGCCCCACCTAGTAATAAACCATGCTGTAGCGTCCTCCTACATTATCGACGTAAACTCTGGATCATCTCCGCCGCACCGCGATTTAGATATCGACTTAACTTTAATCTCATCAAACGACAAATATAAATATCATTTTGCTAAGGGTGCACTTGAATGGTTCATCTGCAATTCAAAACAATTAACTAACATTGATACTGCTATTGGCGCTCTGGCTGCAGGGAAGGTTCAACCAAGGTCGGAAGCTGTGAAGACTCAGATCAATTTACACCTCATATATCGGATGTCAGACTGCTTCACCGCTGATGGAGATGAAACTAGGCTCAAGCTGGCAAATCGTAACAATGCCTTGCAATCTGCTAGGGACTACACAAACTGGATGTCTTATTTTGCTGGTGGTAATCTAGAGGGTATCGCCGAGCAGCTTCTAGGCTTCATAGCGGACGAGAACCTCGGTATCGAGATGGTGATACGCCTGGGGCTCGCATTCGCGAGGTAAGTCTTAGACCGGTCACACTAAAAAGTCCTGCTCATAGATCACTTCGTCCGATAGCCTGGCCGAACAAAAAGATTTGTCACCAGAAGCGGGCATCAACGTGGGTTTTTTATAGTGGCGTACAGATTGTTTGGCTGTGTGACTAACTTATACGAAGGTTTCGTTCTGGATTTCCGCGTTTGTTCAATGTTATGACGAGGAAAGGATTTATCTTAGCGAAGACATGTTGTCGGTCTTGGTTGATGGCTTGACTATTGCCGGCCGCAATGTTCAAATATCTAACGCTCGGGACCGGGTGCAGGCACTAGCGGTGCCACATCTGATCAACATCTTATGGAAGGTTTCCGACATAGAGAGCTCGAAGTTGCGATCTTCCATCGGTTTAAACCTTGCTGTGACAGCTTTGACGACCCATAATCTTGCGTATCCCGTAATCGACGAACGGCAGCGCAATTTGGCTATCGACCATTTAACTTTCAACCTCCGTCCCGCCGGACTTGAAAACTCTAGTTTCATTTCGCTAACATTATTTTCGCTTTTGGGCTTTATTCACCCTAAAAGTGGGCAAGTGCTAGAGGTTGATATTGCAAATATTGCATGCTGCATCATCCACGAAACAAACTATCTCGGCCATAACCAGAATATCGTCATAGGAATTCCGCGTCTCGGCCTTGACCCTCTCCGGAGGTATTTGACCTCCATGTTGATTGAAGCCATAGTATGGACGCCCGATAACGTGCCTGCGCCTGACCGGAGCAAGCTCGTGGAGACGGCTTTTGTGAATTCACGAGGGTGGAACGATCAAAAATTCACGGTAAGTTCTGTATTACCAAACCTTAGAAGTATACATTGAGCCCATATCGTCTACGACTTGGTTCCAGTCAATTTTACATGCAGTGTGTTACCTCATAAGGAATCATCTGGAGTCGGAGGAGACAATCCTACATCCGGGTACACTTAGATCGGCAATCGATTTGCTATTTAGGGAAGTGAAAGACTTGCCGAGGCTGGACAACGATATTATGGGCTTTGAGCCTCGCCGTACCACATTGAATGGTCAGTCTGTTGTAAACTAAATTTCGCGAGCCATTTCAAGACCCACACAGTATATTCTAGACATCACTACTTCCCAGGACATAGATCCCGCCGAAAATCATCTACAACCCCACGAAAACGTTTCTGGACTACCGAAGCAAGTAGTTAGCTCAACCCTTGCTCTCATCATGGAGAGATCCAATGATAGATATTGCCTGGAGACTGTAATCTGCACTATCTTGACACACATTCACCGATGCGATGCCGACCTGGTCATGAAGGCTACAATCTGGCTTGAAGATCATTTCAGAGCTCTCAACGACTATACTGGGAGCTTACATGAAAACCAGCTATTTCATATGTGTGGCTATATTCGTATCTTGGCCTCTGTGGCGCTGCGCTGCTCTGAGCCGGAGAAGCTTGGCACAGTCCTTTGCGCATCCAACCATGAAATCCATCAGTCAATCGAGAGGAAGATCAATCTGTAAGTTGTTTCATACTGCCCGGGTCTGTATGCGGTTCCTGATACACGAGGTCTCAAAGTTTGGTGATAAACTCGACTGCAGATACGGATGTCCACGCATTTAGCGTCGCTGGACTAGCGGTATGGAAGTTCGCAACTCCAAATAACTTTTACGATACACAAGATACCCAAGAGATCCTCGAGCATGTGTGGAAATTAATCGCCAAGTATGCTGAATATCCTGTCCAGCCCAAAACACATGAACCTACTCCACCCGGCGACCCATTGAAGCATGAGTTTCTCTCGGAAGTGATTGAAGCACTCGTCAATACTACCACACTTCTAGCTGTGGTCACAAGCTCAAGATGCACCATACTTCCCCCACAGGCACAAGGGCTCTTGCATTTGTTAGGCCGGTACGAGTCGGGAGTTGATGGGCAGGTACGACAAACCTTGGCTGTCGCATTGGGAATCTGGGGATTGTCCCTCGATGAGTGGGACTTCTGGACCCCTGAAATGTGGCGAGAGTGTTGGAGAGACTATACCCAGTCGGCGGCGCGACGTAGAACCGACGCTGCGGCCCTTTTCCTGCTCGGACTTTCGAGATTTTTGGCGCACTACAGTGCTCTCAAACTCGGTCAGGCAAGCATCAAGACCATTGCATCCGAGATCGATCGTTATATGCATAAGCACGCGACACATCCTGATACTCTCTCTTTACCTTTCTTGAGTGGGTTTGACGTCAGGAGGCAAGTCAGGGAGTCTGTATGGTCGTATCTGCAGGCAACGGATTCTCATGGTCCATTCACGAAATCTAGCACTGCTTCCCGGGACAAACTACGGTCAGCCCTAGAGTACGACGGAGGGGAGGGGCTCATATACGAGGAGCCTCAGCCCATTACGCGGCGAAGTGGGTTTCGTGTTCCAACTCGCGAACTAAATGAGTCTCTCGGTATAGAACCTTCAATGTAATCTTGAGATACACGTATATGTACTGTGTGTTTTCGTATGCTTAGTATTTAGCTTCAGGAGCTGGGCTCTGAATTCACACTTGACGGCTTGGCCTGCTTTCTTGTTCAAGATACTGGTATATCATATCACGGGTCACAATGTACGATCGGTTCTGCGAATTTTCACAATAGCTTTGTCGGGGCATGACACCATCGCGGGCCTGCGGTCGTTTTCCACAGCTCGTGAACATCCAGACTCCTGCTCGCCGCATAAAATCTTACCATGAGCTCGCTGAAGATGATGGGAGAGGGTAGCTTGCCACTGGCGAGCTAGCCTCTGCGCCATATTAGCGCCATCGACCGCCCCACAGCAAGAAAGCGATTGCGAGCCACTTCAGTGGGACTACCATTAACATCCCGTCAAACCCCTCACCCCGCACGAATAGTATCCCGTCATTGACGTTCACCGCACGTCTATAGGAAGGGGGAGTAACATGCCACTAACATACCCTCCGGGAGAGGGGGGCTGGGGTAGGTCCAGGGGATGGTAGTGAATAGGGGGGAAATGGTAGTAGGGGGGATAGGGGGGAATGGTAGCGGGGGGATAGGGGGAATGGGGGGAATGGTAGTGGGGGGATAGGGGGAATGGGGGGGAATGGTAGTAGGGGGGATAGGGGGAATGGGGGGGAATGGTAGTAGGGGGGGATAGGGGGGAATGGTAGCAGGGGGGATAGGGGGGAATGGTAGTGGGGGGAATGTTAGCTAGGGGGGATGGGGGGATGTTAATCAGGGGGAGTGGGGGAGAATGTTAGTTAGGGGGAATAGGGGGATAGGGGGAATGGTAGTGGGGGGAGAATGTTAGTTGGGGGGATAGGGGTTAGGGGGGAATGGTAGCAGGGAGGAATGGTAGTAGGGGGGATAGGGGGGAATGGTAGCAGGGGGGAATGGTAGTCGGGGGGAATAGGAGGATGGGGGAGAATATTAGCGAGGGGATGGGGAATGTTAGCGAGGAGACGGGGAATGTTAGTGAGGGGACGGGGGAATGTTAGCAAGGGGATGGGGGAATGTTAATGGGGGGGATGATAGTAGGATAGGGGAGCATGTTAGTCAGGCGGATGGGGGGAATGGTAGTCGGGGGGATGGGGGATAATGTTAGTGTGGGATGGGGGAATGTTAACGGGGGGGATTGCAGGAATGTTAGAGAGGGAATGGTAGCGGGGGGAACAATAATGGGGGGGATGTTAGTTAGGGGGATAGCAGATAGGGGAGAATGTTAGTGAGGGGATAGGGGGGATGATAGTGGGGGGAATGTTAGTCCAGGGGGAAAGGGGAATAGGGAGGAATGTTAGTCAGGTGGATAGGGGGAATGGTAGTTGGGAATGGTAGTTGGGGATGGTAGCTGGGGATGGTAGTTGGGAATGGTAGTAGGGGGGGAGTAGGGGGATAGGGGAGAATGTTAGTGGGGGGATAGCAGATAGGGGGGATGTTAGTTGGGGGGATAGGGGGGATGTTAGTTGGGGAATGTTAGTTGGAGGATACGGGGAATGTTAGTTGGAGGATATGGGGAATGTTAGTTGGGGGAAATGCAGAATGTTAGCCGGGGGATACGGGGAATGTTAGTTGGGGGAACTGGGGAATGTTAGTCGGGGGATACGGAGAACATCAGTTGGAACATACAGGAATGTTAGCTGGGGGATAGGGGGGATAGGGGGATGTTAGTGGGGGGATAGCAGATAGGGGGGAATGTTAGCTGGAGGATACGGGGAATGTTAGTTGGGGGAAATGGGGAATGTTAGTCGGGGGATACGGGGAATGTTAGTCAGGGGATACGGAGAATGTTAGTTGGAGCATACAGGAATGTTAGCTAGGGGATAGGGGGGATGTTAGTGGGGGAATGTTAGTTGGAGGATACGGGGAATGTTAGTTGGGGGAAATGCGGAATGTTAGCCGGGGGATACAGAGAACGTTAGTTGGAACATACAGGAATGTTAGCTGGGGGATAGGGGGGATAGGGGGGATGTTAGTTGGGGGGATACAGGAATGTTAGTTGGGGGATACGGGAATGTTAGTCAGGTGGGTACGGGGAATGGTAGCCAGGGGATGGTAGTGGGGGAATGGTAGTGGGGGGAAGCAGGGGGATAGGGGAGCATGTGAGTGGGGGGAAGATAGGGGGAATGTTAAGGGGGGAGACTGGGGGAATGTTAAAGGGGGAATGGTAGTCAGGGATGGTAGTTGGCAGGAGTAGGGGGATAGGGGAGAATGTTAATGGGGGGATAGGGGGAATGTTAGCAGGGGGATGACGGTGGGGGGATGTTAGTTGGGGGGATAGCAGATAGGGGGGAATGTTAGTTGGGGGGATAGCAGATAGGGGGGAATGTTAGTCGGGGGGATGTTAGGGGGCATGTTAGAGGGGGAATGGTAGTGAGGGAATGTTAGTGTGGGGGATATCAGATAGGGGGGGAATGTTAGTGGGGTGGTAGGGGAAATGTTAATGGAGGGGGTAGGGGGAATGTTGGTGGGGGAAATGGTAGTACACAGAATGGTATTGGGGGGACAGTGGAAATGTTGGTCCGGGGGGGGATGTTAGTTTGGGGGAATAGCGATAGGGCAACAGGGGAGAATGTTAGTCAGGATGTTAGTTGGGGTGTTAGTCTTCAGAATTTCAAATTCACAAAAATTTGTCAGATGATGCGACACATCCCCATAAGCACAGCCATCAAATCAGAACTCCATTTGGATGCAAAATGGATGAGAAAAGTGCAAAATACTGGCGGAAACCCGACTCTTTTGCAACTATGCCTACCAGCGTAGCACTAACATTCCACCTAGTCACGTCACATCTAGTAACATTTTTGGCACTAACATCATGCCAAGTAACATTTCTACACTAACATTGCCCCCACTAACATTGCTGCACCATCAAAAAGCGTCGCGTCTGGGAAAGTATTTTGCCAATTTCTCAGCCAATACAAAGCCAAATCCTATGCTGACAAATGTTTTGAGGTGCCAAAGACTGGATGCACAGCGTCCCATCAACAGTCTATTTCAAATTACATGCCAAGACATTGCAACAATCTATATGCCATATATGGCAATAGGTACAAACATGTATCAATAGACTAGTCCAGCAACCTGGTAACACTCTGTAACATTTCGTGACATCCAGAAACATTTGGAAGCTACCAGTGATGAAATGAGCCCTTGATGATCAAAGGTTGAACTAATTTGTTCGAACAAGCTCGGTTTGAGAATTGGATGACTGCTCTATGGAACTAGTAATATAGTAGCAGTCTCTGGCTACAGAATAATACCCATATTATTGCTATCCAACTGCTATTTTGGAAGAAAACTGCAAAACTCAATATTGGAGTGGCTGATGGGCACATGCACTTCAGGAACTACACAACTGGCCAGGGATTTGCCTGGTCCCTGGGTCAGCCAGCAAGATACTCTGTTCTTCAGTCACTGTGCAAAAAATTAGTCACTTTGGATCTGTGTGTGAGGCAGCCAGGGCAAAACAAACTTCCAAAGCCCCCCAGGAGCAGTGAGCACCACCAAGCCCCAGCCTTTGAGAAATAGACTGGTCTATGTCCACAGATGAGTTCCTAGACCACAA
>WSTJ01000551.1:0-22476 GCA_019623705.1 Ceratobasidium sp. 428 | reverse complement strand
GGTAAATTTGACACCTGGAAGGTAAATAACAGTCCGTTTTCGGGGGGGGATAGAAAATGGGGAAAATGAGTAAATAACGGTAAATAACATCAAATTTACTCCCCGGGTTTTTCCTGACGTGAGTCCTACGATTGTCAGCATCGTGAGTTCGTGTATATGCAAAGAAGTCGTCATCGCAGCGACAGTGCTCACCTGGGTACCGGGCGGTAGACTGTGGAGCCTGGCCATTGTGGGTTTGGGAGCTTGAAAGACACGGTGCGCTAGAGTGTGATTACGGCAGAACAGCC
Source organism: Ceratobasidium sp. 428 (assembly GCA_019623705.1). Classification (NCBI taxonomy): domain Eukaryota; kingdom Fungi; phylum Basidiomycota; class Agaricomycetes; order Cantharellales; family Ceratobasidiaceae; genus Ceratobasidium; species Ceratobasidium sp. 428. The sequence goes on along the minus strand of WSTJ01000551.1, from coordinate 22,189 downwards.
GTTTCCAGGTCGGAACTAGACCTCAACCTTGTTAAAGTGGATTATGGGCTGATTTCACCTCGTGCTGGTCAAACACTTACGGGTGGTTGCTAGGGCTAACGGCTTCAACACCCCATGTGGGGAATAGCGTAGGCGAGGTGTTGACAAGCATAGCGGCGGGGTCAAGGTAGAGTTTGGGTGCGTGCGGGTGGACGTGGAGCCGAAGTTGAAGTTGAAGCCGAGCCGGTTCGATCCACCAATCAGCAAGCGTCGATCGGCACTTAGCTGTGGCGTCAGCGGTACGTCATCCACAGTCGCTCCACATCAAGCATCACTGTATATATACAGTAGATACCGCGATAATAAATACTCGTACTCATAAATTAACCCCGGTGATAAATGGAACCCGGCGGTTCGCTTAGAATTGCCAATTAGCGCGCCGGGCAATTAGTAAGACACAACACTGCCACATACCGCCCGAATCCCGCCCCCCGACGCTCGGTGTGCGCTCCCCGAAGTTGAATGACTCGCGTTGAATAATTGAGAAGGATTAGAGTAGTATAAGAATCCGGCTCAATCAAAGCATGAGATTGACTTACATTCTCTGATTCTAGGCACCTGGTGAGTCCTAAGTTAGTTATATGCTCACGTAGGGGCCATGCTGACACGCATACACTTACAGAAGTCGCTCGGATGCCAGCCGTAGATCCTTGCCGTCGATCTGCTATCTCTGCCTCGTTGCACCGGCCTATCACATCCGTCGTTCACGAGAAGGCTAAGCCTACTCGGCATCGACTGACTCTGCAGGACAAGCTTGATGTTATCGAGTTTTGTGAGCAGAATCAGGGTCGGTTGAGCCAAGCAGACATGGCTACAACCCTTCGCGCTTGTGGATATGGCACAATCGTGCAAAGCACAATTTCGACTTGGCTTGACCAGAAAGACAAGCTTCGGGAGCAGGCCAAGAACCCCAACGAGCTCTCATTCAAGCATCGCCGTCAATCCGAGTTCCCAGACGTTGACAAGGCGCTTCAAGCATGGATTCTACAAAAACAAGGTCGAAACTTGGGTATAACGGGCCATGTCATTCGCGCCAAGGCTCGCGAGTTCGCCAAGGAGTTTGGCTATCCGTCCGATTTCTTGTCGCTCTCCAACGGCTGGTTGGGCAGTCTGGTAGCACGCATGGGACTACGGCAGCACCGTTATCATGGCGAGGCTGCCTCGGCACCAATTGACACGCTAGCCGACGAGATCGCCTGGGTCCGAGGGCTGATAGCTCGATATGCACCGCGCGACACCTTCAACTTCGATGAATGCGCCCTCTTCTACCGGTTACCTAGTCTAGGACGGTTGTGTGATTGACTCCTTGGGTCCCCGCTTCGGCAAGCCAGCCGTGCATCTCCGACGCTGAATCATCAGCCGGCGACCGGCATACGACCTCGTGATCGGTTCCCATGTATCCATAGACCAAATGAAATTGCATCGCGTCTCACTTTTTGTGCGATCCAGTCGTCTGAGTGTTCTTCTACAGAGGTATCCGAAGCGTATACAGGTATAAAACTCTTATATTCATATGTATAAGTCGACATTTGCTAATAACTCGGCAGGATGGATGTTGAAATGGCACCCATTCCATACCCGGTTCGCTCCCCCGAGTGGTACACCGATGTTCTATGCAAAGCGCTCCGTTACGAGCGGCTCAAGTCATGGCAACTAGCACTCACCATGGATTTATGCGAGGGAAAAGATGTGTTTCTTGTCATCGGGACCGGCGAGGGTAAATCGTTCCTCATACAAGCCCCTGTGATCGCCGATGCGAAGGCCGGCCAGCCAACCGTCGGAATCGTCCTGGTTCCTACTAAGGGGCTAGCTGACGATCAGGTAAGGTGTTTGCACGTTGTAAGATTCACTAAAGGCTCACCAATTTCAGGCTCGTGCAGCCAACGATAAAGGTGTTAAAGCGATTGCCGTTCATGAGGATAACGTGCGCGCCTGGCAAAAGAAGACTCCGCCGCAAAGCCTGTTTGAGGAAGTCGGCAAAGGAGAATGGTCACTCATATTTATGGGACCGGAGATGCTCACCGAGACGTCGTTTAACAGCTTGATCCACCAGGACGGTTTCCTCACCCACCTTCGCTATTTCACCATCGACGAAGTGCACCTTACTACCGAGTGGAGTTTCCGATCGTCCTACGCCCGAATCGTACATCTGCGGAACCGGTTCCCTGCAGGAAAGGTCGTCTGGCTAGCTTTGTCGGCCACGATCTCCAAACGCGAGCAGCCAAAGTTCATCAGGGACCTTGGCTTCAGCCGGGACGAGAATCGATGCACAATTTTGCGACGGCCCGTAGACCGATTGACCCTCACTTACATTACTCGTTTTCACCAACACTCCAACGAAACCCTCCTCGATTTTGCCTCCATAATTCCCCTCTCCGCCAAGTGCTCTGGCGACGTTCCTATTACAATTGTTTTCGCTCAACGCATCGAGCTAGGCAACCGCTTAATGACTTACTTGACGAATCTACTGCCCGAGACCATTAAGGGTGCTGATCGGCGCAACCTTATTCTTCCATACAACTCGATGATGAGCATGGAGTTCCGTATAGCTGCGGTCGAGGCGCTAAAACTAGGTACGCAGACGAGGATATTAGTCTGCAGTGAAGCCGGCTCTGTGGGAATCGACATCACCAATATCCAACAGGCCTTCCTGATCATCACCGACGCGGATGAGACTTTTGCTATGCTTTGTCAGAAGCTTGGGCGAATTCGTCTGACGGGGCTGGCGGTGATTTACTTCCCGAAGTGGGCAGACAACACGCGAAAGGCAAAGGAGGACGTACGAATGAGGGCCAAGGCCCAACCGGTGATGATCGAGTTTGCAAACGCAACTGCGGCTGACTGCCCTCGCGCCGTTAACTGCCGACATTGGGGAGAGACCTTGAAGATGCCAACCGAAGTGCCTTGCTGCAACAGACATGTCCCCGAGCTCGACAAGGTGCACTATGAGGAGACAGAGCTGCGCAAACAGAAGCAGAAAACAGTCAAGCCCAAGAAAGCGACAATTCGAAGCGATGGAACTCACCGGCCAATTGGGGCAGACCTGCGGCCTGTAGTCCATCAGTTCTTGTGCCAGTGGCGCAGCACCACATGGCTCACCTACGACTCTCGTACCCCAAACTGCCCGCCCAATCGCCTTATTTCAGACACCCAGTTGATGGAATTGGTCAAGAGAATGCACGCCTGCACAACAATGGAGCGCTTCCGTGCTGTTTTGGCAACCTGGGATCACTTGGAGGAGTTCGGGAGGCCACTCTATAAGTATTGTCAGAAGCTTATAGTTTCGGCTGACAAGCACTGGACACCTCCCAAGAACCGGCGCAAGCGCAAACCTGAAGCCGAAGTCGAGGTTCAGGCTGAAGTTGACGCAGAGGCCGAAGACGAGCCCGAGGATGAGGACGAGAGTGAGACCGAGGAGTGATGTTGGCGCTTAATCTTATTTTACTTTATTTGTCCCTCGCCTGTTGATATAATAAATCATAAAATTAAAAACTTAATGAGCGGTAACTACGAATACAAGTTAAGAAGCGCATCTAGAGCAGGTCCATCCCCTGCGCGCAAGACACCATTCTCTGAGACCAGAGGAACTGGTGGTTCAGTCACTTCTTCATCGTCTCCCGCACCCGCTGAGTCATTGCTGTCGCATATTTGGTCCGGATCTGTGATCGTTCGGTCGAGGAACCTGGCGAGTGTGCCAGACACAAGCTTCTCGTATCCTTCCGAGAAAGTGTCCAGTGCACTGAAAGATTGGGAACGCCCCGGAGTGGGGGCGAAAAGGTCTTCTCGGCGATAATGTGTGGCCAAAACATCGATGTCGTGCTCGTAATCCACCAAGGAGCGACCAGAAGGGACTACTGAGAGCCCAAGCATACGCAAAAACCTATTACGAAGCTCACCAAAACCCCGTATATTGACAGAAACACAGCTTCGCAAGAACTTTGAGTCGAATTCCGAGTTTTTCTTGTTGAAAATCCGTTTAATTGAGAGATTATGGTGCTCTTGAAGTAGGTCAAGTTCGTGCCAGTGGTTTGGAAGACCGGAAGGATTAACCAAGTAATTGTTGAGAATGGCATCCTGGAGCTTCTCGGGATACTCATAGAAGTAGTTGCAAGCCAGTTCCAGCAGTTCATTGCCGTAGTTTGTTGCACCGCCACCCCAGAACGAAAAGCGAAGTACCTAGGGATAAATTTGGACTCTATTTGCATTCGCACTATGGATATATGCGCATTTACCTACCTTTATGATCTCAAAAACTCGGCCAATGTCACCCTCAGTGATAGCAGTCGCAAATTCGAGGTACCAGAACGCATCCCGCATGAGTAGAACAGCGTTTCCGAGTGCTGTGTCCCCTGAATTGCTTGTTGGGATACCCTCTGCAGGTTGGGTACCCTCCATAGCTTCAGCTCCAGAAGATGTGCTACTGTCTGAGCCATTGTCATCAAGGTCCATAGCAGCTCCAGGACCAGTCGCTTCAGCCCGTGATTTTGATTTGCGCTTTTTCTGCCCAACTGTGGCCATCATCTCACCCATAGCTTTGGTGAGCTCTGACTCCTCGAGATCCAGGTCTGTGACTGAGCTAGCCTTCAAGTATGCTTCTGTGGTCATGAAGCGGTCGTAGATAGAGCCAGCAAGACCCTGAAGCTCTGCAAGCGTACAGTTCTCCAGTTTACCTCCAGACACAAAGTAAGCGCGTAGGTCCGATAGCATATGTGAATATTGGTCGCCTGGTGCACTATCTGACGCGTCGCTCTGGGAGTCTTTCAGAATTTCCAATGCGCCAGTCAAAACAAGCGTGTCAAACACCACTTTCAAGCCTTCATGTCCCGGATAGAAGTCACATTTTGTAGGATTGAAGCTTCTTCCAATCGACTCAAAGCCATGCCGCAGATTGATGAAAGTGTCTGGTCCAGTCTTGTCAGGCCAATGTGTCTTGAAGATAACCTTGAGGAATGCCCATTTCATGTGCCACAGTTGAATGATTGGCAAAGCCCATCGGCGCTGCTCGTAGATTGTTGAGTCTTTAGCCTTGTACCGAATTGCTTTACGAAGGCGGTCAACAGAGAGCCAGTCTCCACAGACCATGACTAAGAAGTTCTTTAAAGAGTCGTCGTCTAGCTCCATCTGTTGTGCCAAGTCGTGCAGAACTTCAGAACCTCCACTCGCGGTTGATTCGTCGATCCCAGAAGTGCCCATGGGCTGGATATTGCTTTTCCGCAGGCAAAGCTTTCGTCGAGTACAGTTCTCCAAGAACCAGGTTTCAACGTCACCAGAGAGAGGCTTCAAGGTAGGTATATGCACGACAAGTAGACGCATAATCATGCCAATTCCAGTTTTTCGCAGGTGGGACACGTCGATGTTGTTGTAGAGCTTGTCCAAGGTAAGTTCACGGCGTTTCTGCTCTTGCAGTCTCGCAAAGTAGTCCTCGGGTTTGAAAGCGCCAGGTTGGACATCCTCTAAGCCGATTGCAGTCGCCGCAGTCCCACTCTTGACCTGACTCGTCGTTTTAGCTACACTCTGTTTCCATGCTTTATGGCCCTTGTTGACATTGTCCATCACGAATCCAAAATACTCCTGTTCTCGGTCTGGGTCGAGAGCGCTCTCGTTTGCGTTGGAACCCATCAGAGCCAGGTTCTTGTATGCAGAGTTGGCCAAGTTTCCCAGAATAAGATGTACAGTAGAGTGGGCGGAAGCGACTCCAAGACGTCCCAGAACCTGATAGACCTGCTTGGGTGAGTTGCAAGCGAACAAGAAGACGCCCAAGAAATGCTGGAAAAGGTTGATATTTTTGTTCCGAAACAGCAAAAGAATAAGGAAAACGATTAGGATAGCCTGTATTGCAATAAGTATGGTAATATTCCTTTTCTCAGAACGCTCACCAAGACGGGGTTACGAGCTCGATCCGAAGAACCAGTCCTAGGAACTGGAATTGGTGCCTCCTGGCTTGCAGGCTCGTCGTCTGATTCAACATCATCCAGGTCTTGTGTCGCTTCGCTGGGCTTCCATTCTCGCTTGCGGCTCCAGGCTATTGTTGAAGCGATTGCCCAGCTCACTGGAGCTTGATTCTGGACGACCGAGTGCTCCCAAGCGAGACTGTAGTTCAGCAATAGGTCCCAGGTCGCGTTAGCACCGCGAGACAAGCCCGTTTCCTTTGCACAGAGTTTCTCCGCCTCCAAATCGACAATTGCCAGCGTCGAACGAGCAAACAGCTCTTCAAGACCTTCACGAGCGCTGAAGTGCTCTGGAGAGCTCGAAGCAGGCGGCAGGAGGTTGGCATTACGAGGGTATTTGTCCAAGAACAGTGGTTTGTTGTCCTGAGGGGCTAGCTCTGAAAAATCGCTATGTTCAAGCTTTCCGCCAGAGAACCGAAGCGACAGAGAGTGCTGATACATAGCTACGACTGCTTCAACTGGCCGGTACCCAGATTTTGTCCTACCCTTGAGCCAAGCAGATAGCTGAGTCGTTTCAGAACTGGTAAGAGCCTCTCTTTCAGCGAATAAGCACTCAAAGAAATCGCCTAGTGTAAAGTGATTTTTACTTCCGAGTAGAGCCATAACTGCATGAAACTTTTCGCTTGTGTTCTGGGGGGACTTTCGCTTAGACCCGGCAGTGCTGGGTTCAGCGACGGCAGAGTCCAGCGTCACGGCTTGAGACCCAGAAGGGTGAAGCGATTCAGAATCCGGATGAATACCACCAGTCGAGCAGCCACAGTGCGGACAGGCAGCAGGGGTCCCCACGGGGCTCTCGAGAGCGTCAGGAGTCGTTGAAGTTGCTTGAGTTTCAGCGGCGCGGCCGGTGCGCCTCTTCCGAGTACCACGAACAGGAGGCGCTGGGTGTCGTTCAGCCTGCCCATGGGCGGGCGAGCTTTCAGACATCAGTAGGGCACTCAGCGAAACGTTAAAGTAAGCAAAGTCGACGTCGGACACTCAGATTCACTCGGTTTAGCCCCTAACTGCACTCTCAGGAGTAAATTAGTCAGCTATGTACATCACGTGCTGCCCTCCGGCAATCGGCCGGCAGGTCTCGCGCCGTCAGCTAACGTCTCCGAGATCGCCAAAGCTGGGACCCAAGGAGTCAATCACGCGTCCGTCCCAGACTCTCTCCCGTAATAATCACCCCCCCAAAAAACGGGAGAGAGGCTGGTTAACCTGACTACCGGTTACCGCCAGACAAGGGGCTTGCAACATGTCAAATGTCTGGCGTGAAGGCAGACAAGACTCGTATTACAGTCGGTTTGGCTGACAATCTTGATGGCTCTGAGAAGCTTCCGCCGCTGATCATTGGGCGAGCTTGGATGCCGCACTGTTTCAAGAAGAGGGATGGGAGGGCCATGGGGTTTGCATCTGCAAAATCCCAAAACCCCCTTGGGCGCTCATGAGCCCTCAAAACCCGCCTGAGCAAGTGAGCCACCCCCCCCTTATCTTAGGCGCTCACTGACCGTATTATTTTAGGCTCACGATCGATCGTGATTGTACTACACGTGGCGACGGAACTCCCAACAGCCCGGTACGTCGCCTCAATTAGCCTCATTAGTGCACCATTTGTGCTCATGAGTCTCATGAGGCCCTGGTGTGCTCATGAGCACCGTGAGCACATGTTCTGTCCTCATGAGCCTCATGACCCGCGCCCTAAAATATGATATATATAGCTGTATAACTTCTTGTATGTACTAATTTAATCATAGTCTCGAATAAGCATCATAAGATCGAATTGTTGTATGTATATACAAGATGTAACACGAAGCACGACATTAACACTTCAACCGGGGGTGAATCGACGAGGAGATCCGACAAGAAGATATATTAGGAGCTAAGAAAAACGACGTGGATGAAGGGGGCGTACGGCGAATCAACCGCTGTGTTGTGTCGTTTGTATCGTAGTTGTTCATTCGGCGCACGTATAAAACCAAGTGTTAGTGCTCTTTGCTTGGCGGCGTTGTAAGTGTACGAACCGGGGGTGCAGTCAATCGCGACAGTGGTATACAACCAGTAAGCAGCGCCTTGTAGAGCGACTCAGCACAATGTTATAAAATGTGAGTTAGATGCATAGCGCACCGGCTTGTCCATCGCCACGAGGCGTGTTATGAGACTCGGAGGTAAGTCGAGTACAAAGATGAGGCGAGTTAAGGATGGGGGGGGGGGGGGGGGTATTGGGGGTGAGGGTCGAGAGTAAGGAGCGTCGTGCAGTAGATATTGACGAATCTTGAACCATCTATGGAGTCCAAGATGCGCCGTGGATGGTGGAACGCTGTAGAACACCGCAACCCCGGTTCCCAAAACTGACTTATCGTATCAATCCGAAGCACTGATACTGAATCGATTAGCCTCACCGATTTACGCCCGGCGACACAGGTGCGTATCTATATGATGCCTATAGTTGACCTCCCTCTCACAATCCTCTCAACAGCTCTCTCGGTCACCCATACTACAAGCGAGCGGCGAGACTCGTCATGAAAACATAGTATCAACAGCAGAACGCACGGTAACAGTGTGTTGTGTACGATCGGTGAGTCAATTATTCGTTAACTTGTTGGTTGGCTCGTGAATTTTATTGATTTTCTCATTCGAATTGGCGCGCTTTGAGTCACACTACCCGCTCGTATCTGTGAGTATTGCCCAAAAACAACGTCTGCAATGCCGTGTGTACTGATATGTGCCGTTTCAGCTTACTGCTTCACTAATCGCGCAGAGTTTGACGGCGCGAGGGCGAGTGTTGCTCTACGGCGTGTCAATCGTTAGCGACATAGCAATGTTATACGAGCAATGTTTGGATGTATCTTATCATGCTCACGTAGTTACATATAATGATATAAAATGTTACCATGATTTTGTGTGCAAATAAGGGGCCATATCAAATTATACTAGGTATATACAAGTCACGAAGCTCGGTGAGACTCGTGAGCCTTCGTTTCCGGCGTCTGAGCCCAAATGAGTTACTTATTTGGGGCTCATAAGCCTCATGAGCGGTATCAGATGCCCACGCGACTCATGAGCCCGATATAGGGGTGCTCAAGAGGCTCATGAGCCCCATCGGTGTGCTCATGAGTGTCATGAGCGCCGGCCGAATCAGTAGCCACCCGTGAGGACGAGTCACGTACTCACCAAGCGCTCCGCGATCTTAAACGAGTACCCACCACAGGTGGGTTTCTCATTGAGAAAAATCGCTTTTGCAGACGTGACTACTGGTGGAATAAAAGGGCATGGATGACCGGATCTGTTTGGCAAGGGTGAGTACTAATTGTGCATATATGCGCGATCTCATAGCTCAATCTTTTTGCTTACAGGTGGTTGGCTAACCTAAACAGTGAAATGCGTCGACAACGCCGCAAGATTTTACTCCTGATTGACAATGCCCCTTCCCATGTTCATGACCAAAAGAAGTACCGACATGTCCGTATCGAGCCGTTTGCCCCTAACCTTACGGCATGGATTCAGCCAAACGACGCTGGTATTATTCAATCATTCAAGTCGTATTATCGCCAGGGACTAGTACAGATGATCATTGAGCGCGAAGCCCGCAGTGAGCCTAATATTTACAAGATAAATCAGCTTGAAGGGATGGAACTCGTTCACCAGGCATGGGACCAAGTGTCCCAAACCACCATTGCCAACTGCTGGCGTCACACAAAGCTCAGCGGGCCTGAGCCCGAGAGCCCCCCGACCACATCTTCCATCCCTACAGTAACATCGGATGCCACCGAGGCCGTCGCGGCGCTTCAGGCAAGCCTTAACACCCTACAAACGAGCACAAACAGCGCCCCTCGCGAGCCTGTGAGCGCTCAGGAATATTTAAGGCTCGATGCCAGCTTACCGACAGAGCACGAGTGGACCGATAAGGAGATCGTCGAGCAGGTCCGGGCGGAATTACGACAGGAGGAGGCGGATTTGCACGGAGAAGTGGTGCACGATGACGACGGCGACGACGACGATCCCACAGCAGCCGATGATGGACACGCTGAGGCCACGCCAACCACGTCTCATGCTGCCCTCGCTTCCTTAGACGGGCTGCAGGATCTCTTGTCCAAGCTCAATCCATCTGTGTTTCAGTCTGATTTATCTGTACTCGAGTCTCTTCGTCACAAGATTTCTGCTTTGGATCATATTTGATTTTTACTACTTATTTGTAATTACGTGTATTGGCAATTCTTCGGCTATTTGGCCAATCTCGCGACCATAAATGACTCCCGCTTATAAATTCGGTGGAGTCAATTTATGATCGCGGTATCTACTGTATGGCCCTTCAACTTCTCGTCTCCGATCTCTCCCTTCTTTGCCCCACCACCCACCGCCCCTCTTCGCATGCTCCGTAGCCACGCTACTCGGTCATCCAAGTAGTGAGTACATGTCGCCTTATCCTTACCAGTCTTGGGCTAACATCTAGCTTCATGGAATGCACGGTACTTACGTGTATGAAGGGATTTAGTTAATACGGTATGTACTTTATGCCTATGTCAGCGTCTGTGCGCTGATGCCAATGTCGCCAGTGGGGCGACGTCAGGGAAAAACCAGTAGCCTAATTCCGGCGGAATTAGTCGATTAGTTTGATTCGGTAGGGTGTCAGCTAATGCAGCCCAAATTAGTAGACCCTACCTTTGATTAATTCTGGGCCTGGCCGGTTAGCAGCGGCGTTTCATGTCGACATGAATTAGTTCTCGGGAACTAACTGGGGCGAATTATTTGGCTGGGCGTCTAGATTCGTTCAATTAGTGGGATTAGTCGTCGAATAGTACCTGGGGTCACTAATATAGGATAAACATGGACGATTTAGTTGTCTTAGAGGTCGATTAGATGGAAATTAGCTGTGTTTTTGCGCCCTGGGCACTATTTTAGCTCATTATATTACTCATTTAGCGTGCGTCAGTAGAGCATTGGGCCTTGGGTTGCATGGATTAGGTGGACAAAACAATGATATTGGTATAGGTGTATATTACATTGTAGAGAGTAACGAAAAATAAAGCGGCGAGAGCGCCGGGGAAACAGAATGGTGGCAAGACTGGTCAGGTTCCTTCCCCGGCTTTGCGGCGACCATTGTTGCTATTTTATAAATCTAGAGTGCGGCTGTTAGTAAAGATGAACACTTGCGGGCGCGACTGACTCACTTTCACCACCAACATCGGGTTGGTATTACGATTACCAAGCTAGTGCATCGCCGGGCACAGAGCAGAACAACGGAGCTTAGGGGTGACTGTCAGCATTGTGCGAGAGAGAGAACAAAAGGATGCAAGACTTACGGTGAGCGGCGAACCAGCAGTGCTAATTGCGAGTTGGACATAGGTGGGCGGCGGGTGAGTGGGGGCTGCGACGAGTGTTGCGGTGGGGTCAGGGGCGGGGCACCTGACGGTGCCCATATGGACTGGTCGTGGTCAAGAGCGAAACACGGAAAGGCCCGTGGCGCCTTAAATCAGCCCAGGCCCTAAGGTAAGCGCCGGCTTCCGCAATGTTCGAGAAGTCCGGCTCATCCGGTCGGCCCTAAAGAGCGGTGAGTCGGCTGCGACGGGAACTGATAGCAGTACCGGCTAGTATCGCTAAACGAACTAATTGTGCCAGTCTGCAACTAATTCGGCACCAATTAGCTATCTAGCTACTAACCGAGGATCCCTGACCCCTAATCGTCGGGCGGGTTAGCTGGCTGGGCCGCTAATTGGACTACCAGTTAGTTTCTTGTCCCCTAATTTTGGGACGGCGGGCTCTGCCAGCACTAATTCGTTCAGCGTCGGTTCCAGGACGGGCTCATTTAGTTGTTGGACAACTAATCGGGTCGCCGTGACATGCGGTCCCGCTAATTTCAGCTCCCTTTAGTGAGTTCCGCGCTAAAACCTGCCGGATTAGGGGTCTACCAGCTGAAACATTTAGTTTTCGTGCTGGCAGAGCGAACAAGCCGCTTCCCGGTGCGAATGGCCTCTAATTGGGAGGAATTAGACAGTTCTGCGCTAATTCGGGCCCCGCTAGTCAGGTTAGGGTAGGTTTCGCAACCGCTTTTCTCTGACGGACACCGTATCTGAGGCCAAAGCTGATGCCGTAGCTGCCTTGTATCTGAGATTAAGGCTAGGAAGGGAGCCTGAGGGAAGCGTGGTGCGAACGGCGAGAAGAGCGGGAGGCAGAGACTACTTCTGTCGCAATATCTACCCGATTTTAGTAGAAAACAGTAAATAACTTGCTCTGAATGATACCAAGATTCACATTCTTTCGTCTTTGAATTGAGTCTCAAGAACGTAACGAAATACGTCTCGAATTCAACCATCTTTCGTGATTAACAACTTGTTATAGATTGTTACGAATAAAACTATGAATCAGTACTAAATACATGGTCAGATACATTCTTTTATACGTACAAAACTGTCGAAAAAAAGGATGTAAGTTATCGAAAGGAGCAGGTGTCAATCACCTTTTTTCAGTACGTCGAATCGCTATCTTTCGTCCCCAAAACCGTATCATTGGTTACGAAGATGGCTTTGAAAGATATGGAAACACGTACCATGTATGATTCCAAAATTCAGGATTTTTACCCTAATAAGAGTATATATGGATAACCCTATTAGGAGACTGGTCGTGGGTAGCAAAAGACCAATCAGACGACGCTGGGCGGAAGCGAATTGCCGCTGGGTCCCGGCTCGCTATGAATGAGACTTGTACGGGCGTCGCCCATTGCCCCCCACCATCATCATTCAATCCGCAATTAGCACTGTTTTGCGGCGAGTTGGTTATTTGCGTTATCTACTGATTGACTGATCTGGTAACATGCTTCTGTGTTAAAGATGTCTTGATAGCCGTTTTGGATGAATCTGATGCGAAACAACAAGTTTTGCGAGCTTCTGTCGTCTAAGTACTCGCGCGTTATCGGTGATAGTAATAAAATGTGACATCAAAATATCGGTTTCGAGATGCACACGCGTTTTTGAGTGTGCCGTCCTTGCCGGTGAGCATATATGCGCCAGATTTAATATGCAAGCTGCTATTCTTGAAGGTATCGGTTTTAGTATGTTTTTCGTCTCGATTATATCGCACTGTGTAAACCTTCTCGTAAATGTACCTGCTAACACATATCCTCCCGCCATAGTTTGCACTTCTCCCAAGAGTCTTCGTTCAACGCGTGAATGCTCTGATACTGGATTGATGGCTCATGATTGCAGTAGGACAACCTCGCGAGCTGGTCGTTGATGAGGGCCATGGCGTTCTGATGCCGGTAACTTCCAGTGATATATTGAATATCTCCATATGGAGCAATTTGAACGTTCGGCCAGAGGGTGAAAAGATAACTATAGGAACTATGTCAACTAATACATTTGTTTCCACAATTGTAGTTTAGCTCACTTCGAGAACGCCTTTGCGTTGGAAAACTTCATTGATAAAACATCCGATCTAGACTCTTTGTCGGTGTCCCCGATAAAATTAGCCTCAAGTGTGTGTAACGGTAAGTTCCTATGTCGAGGAACGTTGTTCAGGTCTACCTCAAAATCAGGAGCGATGGTTTCAAGCTCCAGTTTTATACGTAGCACTTCAAGAAGAGGCAGTTCAGAACGGAAATCTTGTAGTTCCTTCAATGTAACCTGGTGATCGGGCAAACCAAGCTCCTTGATTCTAGAAAACGCTGTCGCCACATACCGAGGCACGTCTTTGGCGTCTTCGAATTCTATGCCGCCCAGATGCAAGCTACGAAGAGATAAGCTCCCAAGTGCATTTAGGTCTGATGTGGACATCTCGTAGGCAGGATCGTCACCATCAGGGTTTTCAACGTGGAGCCAGAGGTTCTGAGCATGGGGGCTGCGCGTGGCAACAACGCCAAATGCAAAAATCGGATCTTCAACCGTGTCGTTCTCAAAGTTAACACAGTTCTCGGCCAAGTTTAGATTAATAGAAGTAAGCTTGCCGACAAATGCAGGATTATCCCAGACTTCCTCGAGGATCGCCCAGTCAGGTACTTGATGTAACCCTAAATGAGTTAGAACTGGGAATGCTGCTTCGGGGAAGCTAGGGGAGTTCAAGGGAGTAGTCGTCTTGCTCGAACACTTGCTCGAACATTAATTCAAACGACTCAAGACATGGCCAAGTGCTAATAAGCTCGAAGCAAGAAATGTCCATGATATCAACGGAAATTGTAAAGCGGACAAGCGGCTGCATGATTATAATATAGTATCCCAAGTAATGACTGAGTTTCCCTTCGAGACTTTGGTCGGCGATCTGAGTAAGCGTATGAAGTAGACTGATCCCGGGTTGATGATGCGGTAGCGAATCACTGGAATCTCGAGGAGTGAAGCCGAGAGTTTTGAGCTGAGGACATTTTGTCGATACCAAGCTGAGAAAAATTGTAGATTCTACTAAAGGGATGCTCCAGTGATACGAAGAATCGGTGATAGAAAACTCCAATCCGAGCAAAGAGCTAGATAGGAACGGGATCACCCAGATTGGGTCTGCGCGAAAGTTCAGCCGAACAGTTAACGATATGAGTTCAACGCTGGGCAGAATCGCGCGCCTCTTCGAGCAAATGTAGAGTAAGGCGAGAGCTGCATCGCACTCGGGGGCAGACCCGTGTTCGCAGACCTCAAGGCGCTTGATCCATGGCGAGTAGACGTCAAACCGAGCCAGATCCTCATCGTCTAGAGGTTTCTGGGAGGCGACAAACCGCTCTATCCCAGGTTCTGTGTAGAGCTTATGGTGTTTCTCTCTACTCATACGATCTAGATATGGCGAGAGAGCAAATAGCCGAGCTAGACCTTCGACGCGTTCCCAGAGTGAAGGCATGAGCATATAAAATAACCGACGACAAGACTGAGCAAGGCGAGCTCGATCACTTGCATCCATGTACTTGCAGATAATTTCGACTAGCTCTTGAATTTTAAAGATTCTGTTGGACACCGATGGCGACATGGTGGCGGAGATTGGAAACAGAGAGGCGTGACACCAGTCACGCTAGGACCCGTACAGCCACCAATCCGGTGCGATGTTACTAGCCGCCACATGACCAGTATCCTGACTCGCTCTGTACCTTTCTGACTGTTCGAAGTCTGCAACCGTTTTCTAACGCCCCCCGTAAACTGTTTGAGCTTACTCTTAGTCGATGCCTGGGCGGTTGAGCTTCCGAAACAAGTGAGTCCTTTTCTCGGTTTCTGTCCCGGTCATGCATCGGGACTAACCCAATGGCAGTTTCAATACAAACAAACCAGAGACAACGCCATAGCATGACATCGATATCTAATCGACGATGAAATCCATACTATTCGGAACTTGGACTTGCAAAGAGCCGTCAAGATAGAGAACCCTATGGGGTACAAATGCGGTACGGTTTTTTTTCGTGATGTTCATTGTGTTTTGTGACGATCACTGGTGTACATTTTCTTGAATTTTTAGATGAAGGAGTTGCATATCGCATAATGCATCCTCATTTGTGGAAGCAAAGGCGGGAAGTGGAGGGTGATGGTCGTTGCTTTGTTGTGAGTTGTTGTGCAATTGATGATTTTGTGTCAACAAGATCGACCCTGAAGTACCTTCCCGTGTTCCTTGCTCTCTTTTTCTCACCTCTACCTTCTCGTGGTTGGCTCGTTTATCGCAGCCCACTCACTGATAATACCAATGAAGTTCCGCAAAACCCGATTGTCTAGCACACAAAAGAAGGAACGTGATGAATTTATCGGGAGTTCGCTTGCTCCCTCTCGCCTCGGCTCCGAACGCATCCTCGCTTGGTCTGGATCCAATAACCGTGGTCGTCCGTTTTTCATGAGGTTTCACTCCGAGTGGTAGCATTCGGACTGCCCCGTGATGGGTTGGTATAACCACCAATGCGAATCGAGCACCAAGTTTCGATCGATTGAGCATCGTAGGCATCTCGATGCACCGTTCTACCACGAGTTTCTGCTGCTCAAGCTGACCGATGGCGCCGTCTGCCGGGTTGAGCGTACCGGCGAAGGCTCTCACGCCAACGCGATTCGATCCATTGGATGTGTTGCCAACGATATCATCCAGTGGTTCTGCAATATGGACTACGACACTTTCTCCGCTGATCTGGCGCCTTCTGAACGGATTGCCGAGGTTGATCTAGGCCAGGAGTTTGACATACTAGATATCCTTGCGATCTGCTACTCGATCCAGCACACTCGGGCTTGCTGTGCGTACACCCTGCAACGCTATAACTGCTATTTCCTTTGTCTGACTGTGCTTGCTGTGCTCACGCGACGTGTTGCAAACTGGGAGACGGAGATTGGCGCAGCTCAATGGGACTTGCGCTTGGACTCGATGCTCAAGGACATGGGTAATCTACCTCGTGAGGAGTCGCAGAAGTATACAATACTTGCCATATGCGCCTACTTGGAGCCGGAGAACCCGCGACGTGCTCAGTTCATCTTTGATATCTTGCAGGAGCACCTGAGATCTCGAGCAGAGGGCTTCACACAGTGTAACAAAACGATGAGGAATGTGCTATGGCAGGCTGACTGGGAACCTATGCTACGGTCTACTCTGACCGAGTCAATTAAAGTCATCTCCAACACACTTCAGGACTCAGGCTACTGTAGTCAACAGATTAAACGCGGAATTACTATCAGCGATATCGACTCGGTGTCTGCAATAGCATCGTCTAAGATCATAGCGCAGCATGGCTTGCCGATTTTAGCTGAGGAGACAATCGACTTTTGTGATAGGGGCAAAGCCACCTATAAAAACCTTATGCGAATGTGGCAGATCGAACACCCCGTCTCTTTCGCCAACTTTGTGCTGAGTCGTCTGGCTGGCGCTTTCGGAGTTTCTGTTCTTGCCCTTATCCCATTCAGCTTGTTGGTCCATATCACTGGCGATAGTAGGTCTTCGAACTTGATAGCGCTAGTCATGCTCTCATTTTTTTAGGCATGATGCGACTATTCCTTCAACTACCGGTTAAGCCGGGACTACTGAGGCTTGCGCGGACAGCGATTTCTGCCTCTACTCTCGGCAGACTAGAGGGCTCAGATGCAATGCGGAAGCTTATGAACAAGGCGTTCGATCAGACCGAAGAGGAGTTTGGTGGGCTTTCTGCGGTGCGATTACTGGACGGACTGGCTCTCAAAGGCGTACTTGGACCGTCCGAGGTATCGATTATAGTAACATGTTTCGTGGCTCAATCCAGTTTTGCCGAAAACGTAGCTGCGCTAGCAGCCTCGGGTCTCGAGAACATGCTGCGTGCGATACTGGAGGAAAAACACTTAAATATACAGTTAAGTCCGGTATGTCAGATCGGTTTTCTACATTCAGCTTGTGAATGATGTTTACCGTAGAACCTGCAGGATATGCAAGAAACCGATCAAGCCTTTATGACGATAGGCGATTTCCAAGAGAGTTATATCAAGCCACGAATTGCCGACCACGCAAGGCGTGTCGATTCACATCTGCTGGCCGCCGCGGAATTTGTGATTGAAGATATCGAAAAGACCATGCAGGAGGTGTGGCAAGGGCTGCCATTGGGCTTTGGAGTGGGAGTGGCGAGACCCACCACTGTCCTTAGCTAGCGGTTGGCCCAAACAGACGAGACCTGCTGTAAGCCCTGCTTAGCGTTTTATCTACCACCAAATACCAACCTTGCTCTCTCCATTGACTTAGATCCTCTTTATTGAACCCGCTCACGATTCCCACGAGTGGTTCTTGCCTATTATCTTATCTTTCGCATGTATCTATGTTATCTCCGCTTATTGTGTACCTCGTAGGTACATTACTTCGATTTATCCATTCAAGGTGTGTATAAACCGACTTACTTGCATCGGAAATTCATAGCTTTTATACAGTATCCAAGATGCTCGATAGCCTGTTTTGGATAACTCTGATATGAAGAAACTGGCTTTGCGACCTTCCGTCGCCTGAGTACTTGTGTGTTATCGCGATTGGTGATAGTGATAAAATGTAAGCCCAAAGTTTTTTCGGGTGCATATACATTCCGAGTTTGTCGTCCTCACTAGCGAGCGTGTATGCGCCGGAATCGATACTCAATCTGCTATCGGTGAACATATTGATCAGTGCAAATATTTGGTATTAGTGAATAATGCTATATTTGAATTTCTCGTAAAGCTACCCGCTAACACGTATCTTCCATCCATAGTTTGCACTTTTCCCAAGAGCTTTTGTTCAACACGCGAACGCTCTGATACTGGATCGACGGTTCATGGTTGCAGTAAGACAACCTCGCAAGATAGTCGTTAATCAGGGCCATAGCATTCTGATGCCGATAAGTTTCAGGGATGTATTGAACATCTCCGCGTGGAATAATCTGAACGTTCGGCCAGAGGGTGAAAAGATAACTACGAGATATATGGTCAGCTAAGGACGCATGTCTCTACGACCACAGTTCAGCTCACTTTGAGAACGCCTTTGCATCGGAACACTTCATTGATAGAATATCCAATGTAGACTCCTCTTCGGTATTCCCAATGAAATTAGCCTCCAGCGTGTGCAGTGGTGTGTTCCTGTGTCGGGAAACATCATTCAGATCTACTTTAAAATTAGGAGAAATCGTCTCGAGGTCGAGCTCTATACGTAGCACTTCGAGGAGAGGAAGTTCAGAACGGAAAGCTTGTAGTTCGTTCAACGTAACCAGGTGTTGAGGCAAACTGAGCTCCTTTATTCCAGGAAATGTTGTAACGATATGCCGAGGTACGTCGTCAAGATCTTCGAATGATATACCGCCCAAATGCAAGCTATGAAGAGGCAAGCTTCCAAGTTGATCCAGGTCTGAGGTTGATATCTCGTAGGCAGGGTAGTGACGATCAGAGTTTTCGACATGGAACCATAGATTCTGGGTGTGGGGGCTACAGGTGGCAATGACGTCAAACGCGGAAACTAGATCATCAACCGAGTCGTCTACAAAGTTGACACAACTCTCGGCCATGTTTAGCTTGACAGAAGTAAGTTTGCCGACAAGTGCAGGATGATCCCAGACTTCCTCCAGGATCGCCCAGTTAGGTACTTGATGTAACCCGAAATGAGTCAGAACCGGGAACACTGTTTCAGGGAAAGTGGGGAGCTCAAACAAGTCGCCATCATGCTCAAACAATACCTCAAAAGACTCGAGGAGTGGCCAAGTGCTAATAAGCTCGAAGCAGGCGACGTCCAGAACACTAAAGGAACTTGTAAAGCGAACAAGTGGCTGCATATTTGTGATATAATATCCTAGGTGATGACTAAGCTCCTCTTCTAGACTTTGGTCGATGATTCGAGTAAGCGTATGGAGCAGACTTATCCTGGGCCAATTTGGTAGATAATGACTAAGCTCTCGAGGAGTGAAGCCGAGAGTTCTGAGCTGAGGACATCGAGTTGATAGTAGGTAGAGAAGAGTGGCAGATTCAATTACAGGGATGCTCCAGCGATACGAAGAGTTGGTGATGGAAAATTCTAATCCAAGCAAAGAGCTGGACAGAAATGGAATCACCCAAATTGGGTCTGCGGAAGAGCTTAGCTGGACAGTCAACGATATGAATGTGATGTTAGGAAGGATCGCACGCCTCTTCGAGCAGATATACAGTAAGGCGAGGGCTTCATCGTACTCGGGGGTGGATCCGTGTTTGCAGACCTCAAGGCGTTTGATCCATGGCGAGTAGACGTCAAACCGAACCATCGCCTCGTCATCTATGGGTTTTTGGGAGGCGACGAACTGTTCTATCCCAGATTCTGTGTAGAGCTTATGGTGGCTCTCTCTGCTTATACGATCTAGATATGGCGAGAGAGCAAACAGGCGAGCTAGACCTTCGACGCGTTCCCAGAGCGAAGGCATGAGCATATAAAATAACTGACGATTACACCGGGCAAGGCGAGCTCTATCACTGGTATCCATGTACTTGCAAATAGCTCCAGCAAGTTCAGGAAGTCCAAAGGCGCTGTAAGAAGTTGGTGGCGACATGGTGGTGGAAGATTGGAAAACAGAGAGGCGTGACATCAGCCACTCTCGCACCAGCACAGCCACGTTGCTTGATGTGGTATAAATTTGAGGTGGCTCGTAACATCCACATGATCGCTATCTTCGTTCTTTTCCGTTTAGACTCTTCGGAATCCTCGCCTTTTTTTTACAGCGCTCTCCTCAAGCTATTTGAACTGACTGCCAATCCATCTCCCAATTTACTTGATTTGTAAAGGTGCCGATGCTTTCTCACTATTATCATCTCTCATTTACTCGTTCCATCTTGCTCCCTCGTGTGTTTCCTCTTCCAAATATTTGGCAGCGGCGGCTCACCCTTCAATTCCACCCTTCTCTTCGTCGCTATTTTGATACCTTCTCGCGTACTTAGTGACCCGAGACCAAGTCCATGGTATGACCGGACCGTGCGATTGGCCGTGTGTACCACGCGCCCAGTTACACCCGAATGGTGATAGCGATAATAGTGACCGAGTCCCTGCGACGTAAGTCAGCGTGGTATGCTTCTGAAGGAGTCCGGGCGCACCAACTGACTAGCCTCGATATTTGCTACGTACTGTATCAGGGCGCATATATTATTATTATCATGGCGCGCTTTGACTTAATCTCCATGATTCTCCACATCCGGCCTCTACAAATCATATCACCCATGCTCACCATGCCCACCATGCCTATAAGCTGCACCCTGCAACGTACATCGCCTTAGCCGCCTCCTCTTGCCTTCCCCTCAATCTTTTATTCCTAGGCGTTTGAGGTGAGTCGATGACAACGAAAAACCAAATGGTACCGAGTCTTTCTTAGGGTATCCGGTCGATAAATCCTTGTCATAATAGCTTACGGGGCTGATGTATCTGAATGGTACCCTACCATACCACGCTACCATGAAGCTATTTACTACCACTTACATCTCTAGCGCTGTTTCAGCGAGACTCCGGAGACTCCCATATACCTCTTAGGCTGACGAATCTGCACAGCCACAGATCTCGGGGATCAACTTCCTCTTGGGCGCTTCTCAGCGACCGCGACACCCGACGAGGCTCTGCAAACAAATGGTATCAAGGGCTGGCCGAAACCACTCGAACACTACTTGAGCTCGTTCACATCCATCCGGACACGTTTCTGTGGGACACCTCAGCTGTATACGACCGTAACAACTTGCTTGTTGCAACCGACACCGTCGGAATTGTATTATTCAACTACTCGGTGCATTCGCGTATTGAACTCCCAACTGGACTATTAAAATGTCTCGTAGCTTGACTATAGGCGGCGCTGGTCTTAGACCAGCAGCCCGATCCCTACCCTCGCTATTGTTTTTTCCTGGGATTGCATATTTGTTGCCGCAACTTGCTGCTCAGACCTTCTCTATCAACCATTTACCAAAAGTTCTGCGTGCGTTTCTCAATCTTCCTTGGCACCTTCGCACAATCTCGTCGCTCGTGCTGCTGCTCGTCGGAAACAGTTTGGTTGGATATCAATTACGCCGCCGGGATCGCAAACGATTTGGACCAGATGTAGTCGAGGTCCCAAAGTTCAAGACGCGATGGCCGTGGAATATTGGATTTATTCCATTCATTTTGGATAGTATGGAAAATGGTGCGTGCTACCCACAATCGGTGACGGCATCACTAACTCAAGCTTAACGCATAGGATATTCGATTGAAGGATGGGTTGGCTTTCTTGAAGATTACGAAAACACCGTGAACCTGAAATTGCTCGGGGGCGATTTGGTAGCCCGACTTTCTTCCACCCTTCAAAACCAGCCTAACATATCTTCGTATAGGTCATAACGAGCGAACCAGAAAGCGTAAAGTGTCTGCTTAGTACGGATTTTGCTAGTTACGAGAAAGGCAAGTCGACTCAGTAGACCAGGAAATTTAGATAAATCAATTAAACCGCGGTGCCAGGCCCGGCGTTCAGGGACAAGATGTACAGCGTCCTTGGGAACGGTTTATTTAACAGTGATGGTAAGCGAATGTTGGACTATGAATGAGAGAAACTTCACGATATTTTAGGTACCTTGTGGAAATCTCATCGTAACATGACTCGTCCTTACTTCAGCAAGGATCGTATATCTCATTTCGACATCTTTGCTCGTAACTCGGACAAAGCACTTTCTAAAATTCTTGCACGCTTCGAAGAACCAGCTCGAAATGGTCAGCCTCTCGCAATGGATTTCCAGAGTCTGGCACAGTACTTCACGCTGGATTCTAGCGCTGAGTTTCTCTTCGGAGATAGTGTCCATTCGCTCGACTCTCCACTTGCTTACCCTCATACTCCTCAACCTAACCACGCT
>WSTJ01000550.1:0-22536 GCA_019623705.1 Ceratobasidium sp. 428 | reverse complement strand
AATGCGTTGTGCACGCGTAGTACGCGCCAAAGACTTAAAATCGCTAGTATCCCTTTGTTATTCCCCTCCAGTAGCTAAATATTGGGCCGCTTTCTCAGCGGGTAGGCGCAGGGGGCGCTCGAGTTCACACTCGTCACCACGGTGGAGAAGGGGAAAAGGTGAGGTGCATACACGAGGCCTGCGAGGTATGTACACGGTGCGAACCCCCCTGAGACCCAGTCCCGGGATACCCCCTACTCCACCGCTCGTATCCCCAGCCATACACAGTTCGGACATAGGAACTAGCACACCGCTTCCCATTCCACCATGTTTTTGTCCACTCCGAACAATCTACCAAATTACCCCCGATCCCCACCTTCCCCACCACCAAGTCACACGGCGAGCTAAACGCTCATAATAATCCTCCGCTGCTCGCTCCACAGCTCCAACCCGACTTCGCTCCACGCTCAAATTATGCGGCAATTGCATCTTAGTACAACGAATCTGGTTTAATTTGAAGCTACTGTTATGAAGGCGCTGAAGGTTTGGGGCAGGGAAGTGAATTTGTTTGTTCATTTCTACGTCTTATTAGCTATTAGCTGGCTGATAATCGATTGTCTATAGCGAGGACTTTTCGGGTGTGGCCGCGGCGAATCTCCTTGGGCCTGCTATGATCTCCATGCCATCTGCACCCGATGCCAAGGTTTACGCCGCGCTCTAACGTCCCCGACTCCCTTCTCAGGACCCGGGCCAGACTCTCAATCCCAGCCCCGCCTGTGTGCATCCACGCACATGCACACTGCGACAACCGATTCTTGTACACACTCCACGCCCCAAAACTCCACTCGCATACTTCAACATTGAGCACGCACCCCCATGGTTCGACGGTCGATACACCCACGAACCCATTTCAAATCTGCAGGCAGCACTCGAATTCGAGCATCCTGCTCCACCCTTTCTCGCGGTGTTGAATGTTCCTCGGCTGGTCGGAGCGAACTATGGGCGCTGGCGAGTCTAAGCTTATGTAGGATTGGAGACAAGAACGTGGGCATGAGGACAGGAAAGTATTTGTTGGCCTCAGCTGCGCCTCCCGGGAGTGATAAGATCGAGGGTTTTGGCTTGAGTGTGGTGGGGAAAACTTGTATCGGGTCTTAGCCTGAGAATCAGTTGTCGACTATCCCAATCATGAATGCAGCCGTAACCTTAACTTTCGGATCGATCTTAATATCGACACAATACATGCAGTGCTGTCTACCCCGACTTCAGCTTAAACACGGAGTAGAGCAGTGAGTCAATATCCAACCTCGGGACCCACGAGCCAACGTCAGACTTCTCTCGATACTGAGCAATCTGTGAACGGTACTGGTAATTTGGAGAGACTGTGATGGGAGGGAGGGGCAGGTGTTATGTTTGTGAATCTTTTTCAAGGCGTGAGTATGACGGTGCGCTTTCGGGGGTTTAGAGTGATTTTCTCAGCGCTGTGTCGGTCTTTCTCCTCTTTATCCCTGTTTCTACAACACCTCCAACAACGAACAGTCAACGTATAAAATTTGAAGTACTATGCCAAAAAAATTCTCTTTCGAATTTGTTGCATCGCTTTATGTATGCACTATAAATTGTGTATGGTTTCATCAACGGGATTCCATCACTTCTGAAGGCGGGATCTGCTTGTACATGTTTAGCTTCACTGATTACATCTGCAAACCTGTTATTTGCTTTATAGTGCTTCATGAGTATTCAAGAAATCGACTTGTCTTATGAAGTGGCTCAAAGATATCTCACATATTTAATGTGCTTTAGACAACTGCGAAAATTTCCGAAATTTTGAGACAGCTTCAAACAATAAGTGGAAGCTTGGAGCAGCTTCGGATTGATATTTGTCTTCTTCAGACAATTTCAAAATTACCCTGTGATCTTCAGGCAGCTTCAGGAACAATGTATGATCTTCAGGCAGCTTCAGAAACAATGTGATTTCTTTGGGCAGCTTCAGAATCAGTGTGCCTGACTCCGAAGCACTTGTCGATGTAATCATCTTGGTACCAATCCATTCTCAAACCGGCTTAACAACTCTGAACCTTTATAAATCTGACATGGTAACATGGCGTTCCAAATGCTAAAACTTTCCAAAATGCGATTGGATGAATCTGCTAGCATTTTATGGAGTGGAAGCTTAAGCTACTCATAGATATGTACGGATAAAAAGTAAAAGGGATTATGATGGATGATGAATTGAGACAAGGTGGATGTTTGAAGGAGAAGTAAATACAGCTCGAATGAATTAGAGTTGTGATATCAATGCAAAGTCCATGTCAGTCTGTTCTGTCTGCAAGAAACAACTTGAGGTGCTACGGATTCTTATGAGTTAGTTCTAGGTGGAAACCCGAGCAAATTAACTCACAGGAAGGGCAGGGGGATTAAAAGTCGTCCACAGAACGGAGATAATGGTTCCAGTAGTGCTCCCGAAAACAGAACAGGGGGTATCGCCGGAGATGTTGACGATCCTCATCTCGACACCCTGTCCATTGGTGTTTGCGGGCAAGCCAGCGTGTGACGTAGTTACGGCACAGCCGGCAACGGATGACTTGGCGAGATCGGGCGGATGCAAGCCTGGCGCAATTCCATGTTAGGCAGTGTCTCGGTCGTATGGAAAAAAAAAACTGACCCTCCGCATCCGTCGCGACGATGGCGAGCGACCGTGGTTCGCCTAAGGGTACGCTCGCAGCCAGGACACCTAGCCAGTCGGCTACGAGGTGGGAATGGACGTTGAAGGTGAAAGTCGAATTCGATCTCAGTTTCCGGGGTGGACGTGACAGAGTTGTTCAACATTGACATCTTAGCAAGCAAGATTAGTAGGTCAAAGCTAAACGTAGCTAAACACTCACGATTGTTGTCTAAGCAAGGTGGAACGAATTGAGGAGCGGCGAAGTTGTCGGTTCGGTTGTTGGTTGGTGGGTTGGTCAACTGGTGCTCGAGCAGGGGTCTTATATAGCCTATGTGTCGATGAGCGGCACAAATTGTGAGTTGTTATGATGTCATGGGAGCTAACTTACCCCGCTCTTCTATAGGTGATGTATTCCTTGCGTTAAGTTTCGGCGCGCTGTCGAATGTCGAAATGTCCACGGTTCTCGAATGCATCATAAAACACAAGAACGTGACCGAAGGCAAAGTTGCTGTGCTTCTTAGTAAAAGAAGTCAAGCTGTGATGTCGCAGAAAGAAGAAGAAACTTACGATCTCATAGAAGTATGCTGGCGGCACCGACCGAACTCTTCGGCTCATGGGGACTTGGCCGTCTGAGTTTGATGTTTCGTCGCGTGTGGTGTGGCGGCTGCCGAAGGTGGCGTTCGAAGATTCGCTGACGTGCCGGAGCGGGGGCCGGGACGGCAGGGTGGCGCTCACGAAAGGAAAGGAAAGAGATTCGAATTAAGAAACGAGGGCGTTTGATAAACTTGTCGCAAGCACAAAAAATGGTACGAAAACGGCGGAAGTCCAGTCTTGCCGAATAAATCTTCGGCAGCTCAATTGGTTGAAGCTGCAGGCAGCAGGATGTGATCCGCGCTGGGAGCCGCGACTATTCGGTACCGTATTGTTTATGCTAAGCCTAGCGCTGGTTGAGAAAACTCTCCATCGGGATGATACTAGTAAGACTTACGAATATTCCGCAGGCGGTGCTGACGCCGCCAATACTCGAAAATAATAAACAGCCAATACGAGGCGTATTTATTCAAGTAAAAGGCGTCGTGAACCGACAAGAGGTCCGTTGACCGTGAAACCCGGTAGTTTTTATCGAACAAATGATACCGCGGCGATAGGTGGCAAGCCATGCGAACGCGCGAGAGAGGAACAACGGACGCATATCGATGGTGGTTCTGCACAACGTGGCTGGTTGTATAGAGCTGCGTGTGCAGGTTGGGATGACCTTGAAACGGATTAAAATGCTCGAGATAAACGAGTTTCTCGGAGCAGAATTTTGACAGATGGCTTGGAACCTCGAATATTGCCCGAACCCGGCCAGCTACGAAGCCTAAGGAGAGATATTAGCGAAGTTCAATTAGCACTTAGACAAAGCACTTACGATGTAGCCCTTCAACGCTTGGATCGTTGCAATCCAGGGGAGAAAACAAGACCACGTCAAAAAATCCCACTCTAAACTCACGTCCCTCTTCGTCGTGAGTAGTCGGGAACGCACGAAGTTGATCCGTTTGTGGGGGAAGAGCCGGATAGAATGTGAGGCGCTTATGATGGAGTTTGCAGCGTTTCCAGACCCGGAAAAGACACTGTTCGTCGAGTGGGATGGTCGTGCCAGGTGGGACAAGTCGTCTGAGGTATTCGAACGTGGCGGGGATCAAGTTAGTCGCACAGTGTTTACTAATCAGGTACGCCCCTGATTTGCGTCCGAGCGCTGGGCGCTTAGCCATGGTGATCGTGGGACTCGGATACCACATCTCCTCGCCGTCGCCACAACCGTTCCCACCGCCAGAAATCTCCTCGACATCATCTTCATCGGGTGTATCTTCCGCAGTCTTGTCCGTAAATCGAGGGTCGAGTAATTGTCCGGTATCATGCAAGTAGGCGCGTAGAAGCGCCCAGGCTTCTTTCTGCTGCAGGTAAGTAACCATCTGCGGGTAGGGATCCACATGGTTTGTAGCGCGCCAAGGCTCTTTGACACAGTCGATGTGTAGCCGCTCGGTTATCTCGGTGCTAAATCCATCGGGCGTTCCAAGTTCGGAGATATACTCGGTATAATGGGTCGGCGCGTGGATCTTTGGAATGTCGTGGAAGCGGTCTTCATGGCTAAGTAATTTCTTGCCATTAGGATCTACGAATACGTTTTTTACTTTGTCGAACGTCTGCAGGTCGCGGTCCATTGCCCTTAGATCGGCGGCCGAAAGCTCCGGCATATGGGCACGATAAGTGAAATCGAGGATGCTCCTAGCAGCAACGACCACCTCGGGCTTCTTGCAGCCAGCGACAAGGGACAATAGAGTGCAGGCGAGTGCCTTCGCCTCTTTTCCGGTCCATAGGCTAATAACCGATATTCCTCGAGCAAAATGCCGTAGCCTCTGGAACCTCGGCATCCCTTTCACGCGGCGATCCATTTCGATTTCGTCGACCATCTCCGTACACCAGTTAACGAGATGCTCTCCCACCACGCCCTTGTCCAATTGATGCAGGAGATCGGGTGTCATGCAGGCTGAAATATTGACATAAGGCAGGTCGATCCAAAAAGGCCGAGTAGGACGGATACCGAGTGTTGTGACCGGTTGTTTATTCCCATGGTGCCAAAGGAGTTTAAGCGCTTTAATGGTACGTCGGCGGTCTCGTCTTGGATATTTTGCTGACAGTTTTCCGCGCCTCTTGAAGGGGATCCAGCACGTCGGACAACGACTATCGCGCACACAAGTTATGAGTACCTGCTCGGGAAAATCGGCGATAAACGCGGCCAATATGGGAAAGACCCGGCGCAAACCTCCATCAGCGCATAAAACATCCATGCCAACGCGCGACAGGACTTTCAGAGGCTCGAGTATCGACTCCATGCATGCGTGGAATAGTTGCCATCCGGCCTCGCTTTTTTGGACTGGGTTTGAAATATTGCTCAACTCGGCGACAGGGATGAAACCGACCAGTATCGTTGCTCGTTCGCTCGGCTGCCTTCGAACGTTCTTACTGATATTTCCGATTGACATGTAAACAGGCCACGCCTTCTGGTTACCGCTGAGCACGGTCATTTTCGTCTTGTCCGTTGAGAGGATGATTGGCGCAATGGTCGCGAAGTCTCCGATGAGATTCTAATGGCATCAAGAGGCTAAAGTGAGTAAATTTTGTACGTTTGTAGTCCGTGAATAATACTCACCTGCATCCGCCACCACCAATCTCCTGACCACATTTCGTCATATATTCGATTCATCTTCTCAGGCGAATCCCAATGCAGTTCCGGGGCAAAGCGCATGTCGGGGAGAAACCTTCGGTTTTGAAGTAGCCATTGTACAATCTCGCCAACGTCGCGCTTCCACAGGTCCAAGACCTCGTCGCCTAAATCGCCCTCTACGATCACCGTTTCTCGATACCACGGAGGCCCATGTGGTAATCTGTTTATCTCTCGCTTCAGCTCGGCCGGCGTGTTCCAATACCAATGTTGGGTCTACGCAAAGCGGTAAGCATTTGTTTTATATTGAACGCCATAGATTTACTTACTCTGGGTAGTCGGAAGTATTCAGCTTCCTGGGCCTGGCTAATCGGCAAGTTATCTAGCCAGAACGCTTCCCTAAACACATCGGGCTCGGCGAGCCTTGTCTCATACAACACTGGCACCCGTCCATCGAATGGATAAACTTTTTGGGCGACTCCGGCCGTGGGATTGGGGTGTGGCTCCGGAAACAAGGATGGGCGAGTTCGCCTAGCGAATGGATGTGGTCCTCGGTGCTATAAAGCGGCCGATACGCCAAATTAGCTCATAATGTAATCATGAAGCTGAGGTACGTACTCGTAAACCAGGCGCATCCTCATCCTCAATCTCCTCCAGAGTGACACTAGGATTGCGGGGAGGCGAGCTACGGGCCTCATACTTATCAAACTCGATCAGAATACCGTATGTTGGGAGAGGAAAGTACATACCGGTGCGGCTTCCGTCTCCATTCGAGCGTCATCATTGACGGTCGGCTCCCAGTCCATGACATCGTCCAGCTCTTCGTTGTACAACTGTTCCGGCGCGACCGAGACTTGTTCGGACTCACGGTATATTTGAACGGAAGGCTGGCGGGGCAAAGCATGGTGAGCGTCCAACTTCGCTGCACCATCCGCGTTGAACTCTAGGAGTCGTTGAGCAAGACACGAAGGTCGCCCCGATATATGGCGCTCCAGACCGGCTGAGGAATGGCAAACCCTGACGCAGTGAGGACACTTGAACTCTTCAACGACCTTCGGCATTGCGCAGTACGGGAGCAGCGAGGGGACAAGGGGGTAGAGTTCGATTGAGTGCGCGATAAGTTGGTGAACGAGTAGAGGCCGAAATCATTTCATGGATTGCCCACGCAATTGCCATTAACCTCACGCTATCGTTCACCCTGTCATCGAGAGATGTTTCGCGGCAAGCGTTGTAATGTTGTCTGTACAAAGCCGAAGAATATATGCGTGCGTATATTTGTTTCGTCCACCGATGAGTCCCGGCCTTGTCGTTCGCCGCTTTTAGAGTTCATGCGCCACTTCTATTCGGAGACCGTTCGAAGGCTTCGCAAGATTTTGTAACGACGGGTAATGTGGCGCCGAAGTTTCATTGGCTAGGGTCCTGACATCCCTTTGCATTTGACCACGACTTGGACCAGCAGGATGCCGAACCCACCGTACTTATACGCGCACCTGCACTTGCACTCATACTCACACTCGGGCCCGTGTTCGCACTTGCACTTAATCCTCCGGTTCCCTTATCATTGATACTCCCCCGATGTCCAAAACTCGTGATTTTCCTCAACGCCTCCGACGTCCGAGCGATCGTTTTGTACAGTACGGTACGTGAGATAGATATTAGCACGGAACGCCATTGCTAACTTATGTTATAGAAGGCGACGACTTTCCTTCACTCTCGCAGAGCGTTGGTCGCCCGAACAGTGCCGCCGCTGCACCTTCAAGCACCGCGGTTTTGCATACGACGCAGCAGCCGCGTAAAAACAAGTCCAAAACCGCGAACCATGACGATATACCTCAACCTAACGAACTACCTCCGGCGAAACGTCGCAAAAGCGACGTCGTAAGTGGATGTGCACTCGGTATGTTTTTTTTTACTTTCGCCTTTGCCGAGCTGACAGACTTGCAGACAAATCGTACGAATCTCTTACGACGGACGAAGAACGTCTCGAGTGGCTGTTTCAAGCGATTGAGCAGCTCGGAGATACCACCGATTTTCGGAGCGACCCCGAATATCAAGACGTCGGGACGCTTCGTGAAGTTTTTGAGGAGTTGCGTGGTGATCCTCGTGCTAACGACGATGAAGATCCACCACGTCAAGCAGCCATTCACGTTGGACCTAAAGTTCAGGTAAGCACGCAATAGAACACCAGAGTGCTTTTGTATCTTATGCAAGTCTGATAGATTCGTCAGGGTGCACAGAAGGCGCTCGGCGTCGACCATAGAGGTGCCACCAAACTTACCCAGACGAATGACTCGCCTCGGAATGCTCCCGTCCCGCCTTCTCAGCCCAAGGCGTCAACCTCGAACAAAGCTCCATCGAAACCCCCAACTCAAGCGACAACGGCCCCACAAATAGTATGTTCATTTACATTTCGAACTGTGTATGTTGGTTAACACGTTGTACAGACTAAAGCAGCCTCTTCCGCAAGGACTGCACCGTCGACATCGCAACCCACGCCCGCCAAGGCCAAGGCGTCCGGTTCCTTGAAGGTATCGCGCGCCCGCTTCGAGGAGTTACGAAAAGAAGCCCAGGTCAACAAATCGCGTACCAATGTGGCCACCGCGGGATCATCTGGCTCCAACGCGCCTCCCCAGGCTCACGTTGTCACTTCAAACATGGCGTCCAGCGATGAGGAGATCGAAGCGCTTGACCAAAACACCAAGGCACCAGGCGGTGCCACGGTCCTGGCTGCGGGCGACGATGACGATGGAGACGAGGACCAGGCCGCTACAAACGCCAAGCAGCCCACGAAACGCGAGCAATCGCAACTCTCCGCGTTCAACTCCGAATATACCAAGATAGTTGACTGGGTGCTTGCTCAGATCAAACTCAAGCTCGCTCTCGAACATGGCTGGCCCGAGGTTACCCCCGTGGTTGCCAATCCGCCTGGTACGGGCGATGCGACGACACAAGGTGCGCGTATGATTTTGGACGACTGGGTAATTGATCTGTGGGCCCGCGCGCACGATGAACTTCGCTCGGAGCGACCCTGGCTCCCGATTGAAGACCAACACATCCGTTATGTGAGTAACTTATCTCACATGTCATATTCTGACGTTCACGATTGTCTTAGATACGAAAGTCCCTGGCCCCAATTCGAAACCACGACATACGCGCGGCTTGTGACGGGCTGGTCGCTGCTTACTTTGGCCTTCATCAAAGCAACCCCGACCATGTCAAAAAGGCCAAAGGTTTACTGTTAGACGAGGCTTGGCTGTCCCCGGTAAGTAGCGCTATATCTATTTTACACTCGCTAACCATACCATTAGAATCTTGCGAACGATGACTTCCGATTTCAACACGATGTAATTCGCGACGCGATTCACAAGGCGTGGTTCTCCCACTCGAAGAGCCTCGGAAGTAAGAACCTCGAACTTTTTACCCCGTTGGTGGGGCTACCAACCATCGCCTACACCTGTTCAATCGTACGTATCACATCCAACGGATAACCATACGCTAAAGTCAAGTCTTAGGTACGCCAGTGGATCGAATATTTTGAGCAGGAGACAAACAAGGGTTTCGAACTCGATGCTAACCGTGGCGCGGCCTACTTCCGAATGTACATGAAGATGTTGAACGACTTCGGCACGACTAACTCGACTTGCGTATTGAACGCACAACTGAAGATATCACTGCACTACGTGTAAGTATCTCTCGCACGATTCATCACATACTCATAATGTCTTGTTTCTAATTCGGCAGCAAGGGGAATACCAAGAAGCCACACGAACAGACGCCCCACATGAATATAGGGCCGGATCACGCTCCGGACCAGGCGAGGTTGAACGAATTGGAGAATCTTTGTAAGTGCAATCATTGGTGGCTGTGATACACCCCGTGTATTAATATATCTCCACAGTGGGTCGTTCGGTGAATGTGAATCAGTCGTCACAGCCACATGCGAAGGGAAAAAACCGTGCTGGTCCTTCGCGTAATGCTTAACTCGTGGTGTCTTACTTAATCCACGTGTATTGATGCTCGTTATAACTGATTCGTTCTTCTTGTTTGCTTGTTGTTATCTCATTCTGTTAATGATCAGCTCGTATATGTATATATATTTGTCTGGCTTTCGCAATCTACATCCTTTGTGAAGCCATTTCTTTGTGTGCACACATAATTCACATATATTGGACGAGCTTGAAGGTGATTTGAAAGATGTATCTATAAATTTGAACAACTTAGAAGTGGACAATTGCCCGTGCAAACAACTTTCAAATATATATTCTTGTCTTCAAACAGCTTCGGGTTTGCTAACCTGTTCTGTAAACAACTGTAAACTAAATGACTATGCGTGCAAAGAGTTTTAAACTGAAAGACCTGTCATGTAAACAACTTCAAACTATGTAACCGTGCTTGCAGATAGCTTTGAACTGTATGACCTGCTCTGCAGAGAGCTTCAAAACTCATAACCTGTTCTACAAAACCCTTCAAATAATATAACCTTTGGTGCAGACCACTTCAAAGTGAGGAACCATCACTATAAAGCAACTCATAAACTAAGATGTGAGATTGAAACCACTTCATAGTTCAGCGATTTTTTTGAAGCTGCATATATGATATTCAAAGCTGGCTGAAGTAGATCCAGTGACTGGATCAGTAGTTCAAAGCAGGCAGTGATGCTTCAAACTACTTCAAACTACTTCAAAAATACCCCCCATCTTCAAACTACTTCACAGATAGGGGGTTGACTGGAGCTACTTCAAGATCTTCAGCAGCTTTGAAGTACTTCAAAGCTGCCCGAAGTAAAACACACATTTCGAGATGTAGCCACGTGATCAATGGTCCAAAGCAGCTAGTCGTTTTTCAGCCAGCAACAATACGCTCCCGTTTATTATTGGTCAGTGACAGGTTTAAAAGCTAACACTACAAGCTACACGTATCTACCCACCCTAGGCCTACTTCTTGTTTACATACCGCTTTTGTATGCCGATGCCTGCATGTAACCCTTCTCGTAGCACTTCAAGACTCACGTCAATGTCTTGCCCCCTGATGGTTTCCCAATCAGTCCATCAGATAGCAGCTTATGCACTGAAATTCTCGCTGTGTTGTCCGGGTTCAATCGCGCATCGCTTTTTGTCGTGCCCCAAAATCCTAGCTTGCAACAACAAAATGAGGTTTCTGTGCCTAGACTACTACAAGCAGACATTATTCAACTCATTAATTAGGTCAACTGATTGACCACCACTTGCTTTTTAACCTCCTAGAGTCTTAGTAGATGCCTGCGTGACTGACATAATGGTGGTTGATATTGAGCAAGTACATTTACCTATTCACGGTCACGTGTTCACTGAGTCAAAGACGCGCGCCTATGATGATCTTCCGCACGATCCTGTATCTCGCTTCCAAGGCTATGGTACTGGAGAGCCTACCGTAATATTTTGACACCGGGAAAGATCATACAGCAGCCGGTTAATGACCTCCGACTCCATGCTGTTCTACTCAGACATTCTAAGCGAACAATCCGGTGAGATTTGCTCCGATAGCATTACCAACCTTCTCCATATAACCTCTTCAGGCGGAGAGATGCTTCTAACACGTCTCCTTTGAGGCTATGGTGGTGATGTCATGGGGTGTTGATATCGTGTCCGATACCGTTTCTGAGATGCTCCGCTACCCACGGTATCGAATCGTATGATCGTATTCGGCATGAACCGTGCGCTAAGACTGTGGGTTGCTGGTATAAGACCGAAGCCTCACCTTAGGAAGAGCCATCATCCCCCATTACACCACTTGCCCCACTGTCTTCGTTTCTAGCATGTCTGAACTCCCTGCCGATACTTCTCGTGAGTGCAAGGCATTCTTCAATGAGGACGGGAGTTTCACCGGTCTCAAGACGACCGACTTTGGCACTCCAAGTACTTTCAAAGTCGCTGAAGAATACGGTTGTAAGTATTCATATTAGCTCTTTGTATGTTTTACTGATCTAAGGTCCTCGCATGTAGCCACAGCCTTGACAGGTCGGGTGACATTCAACGGAAACCCATCGTTCCAGAAGGGGGCTTACGATGTGAAGAAAGGTGGAGAGTACGGAGACGACATCATCATTACCATTAGAGACGAATCAAAGGACCAGCGGCGCGGGCCAGACATCATAGTGAGTTTGAAGTGCTATCTTACCTTCTATCATTGCAAGGCTCTTTTCGTTTGGATGCTAATCTGCTTGAAATTTCTACCTCTTACGTAGTGCGGACTCAGGCAGCAGGAAAACTCCGAAATGGTCAAAGCTGAACAAGGAGTAGGAAATCTCATCTATAAAGCTGAATTGCCTCCACGCGACTGAGATATGTGAAATGTGTTTTTAAACTAAGAATCAACCGGCATGGCATTGATTAGTGTAGACGATGCGCTTCTTTTGTCTGCAATATTCTGTATGTGTCAAGTGCAATGAATATAAGTAGTTGGTAGTTCAAACTGCTCATTCACCGTGTGTCGGAGGCGTAAGGTGCTCACAAGGCTGTCACCTTGAAGCGCCGTTCCACTCACTTATCATAATAGTAGAAATCAGGTTCTATCCGCTCTAAAGAAGACAAGAACAAAACTACTAGGTGGGACAGCTCCGATTTGATTGGATTAGGTGCGCCTTGTATGTTTGGAGCCAACGGCCGACCACTACGCATACATTTGGTCGAACCGATGGGTCAACTTACTTTCCAACACCTGGCAATCGTAGCAATCCCTGTGTGGCTGACATAACAGTGGTTAATTTTGAACCAGTGCATTTACCGCTTCGTGATTATGTATTGGTAGACCTATAGACGCGCACCTATGATGATCTTCCGTGCGATCCTGTATTTAGCTTCCAAGGCCGTGGTACTGGAGAGCTTACCATAAACATTTCGACGCCGGGATAGAATATCCAGTAATTGCCAGGTGAGCTCCGACTCCATGCTGTTCTTCTTAGGCATTCTAAGCGAACAGTCCGGTGCGATCCCATCCGATAGGATTACCAGCGCTTTCTCTATAACCTCTTCGGGCGAAAGATTCTTCTATGTGTCTTTTGAGGCTACACTGGTGATGTCACAGGGTACTAGGACAGCCTCCAATGCCATTTCTGAGGCATCCCGCTATCTACTGTGTTGAATCGTGTGATTGTGGCCAGCATGGAGCACACGCTGAGAAGACTGTGGATATTTGGTATAAAATTGGGACCTGACTTGAGAAAGCTTCATTCCCCCATTGATCACACAACTTACAACCTCCACTGTCTTCGCTTCCAGTATGGCTGAGATTACTAGCAATACTTCTCGTGAATGCGAGGCGTTCTTTAATGAGGACGGAAGTCTTACCAGCCTCAAGATGACCGACATTGGTTCTCCGTATACTTTCAAAGTCGCCGACGAAGACGGTCGTAAGTACTCGTATTGGCTTTTGTTATGTTTTACTGATCTAAGGTCCTCGCATACAGCCACAGCTTTGAAAGGTTGGGCTACATTCCACGGAAGTCCATCTTCCCAGAATGTAAAGCCGGACGAGGAAGACATCATTGTCACGATTACAGAAGAAACACAGCCAATCATCACAGTGAGAAATTCGAAGTTCTGTCTTGCTTTCCATGCAGGGCTCTTTCGATTTGAGTGTCCAACTAACCCGAACCTCCTCGTCTCTACTTAGGCTGTATTCAAAAAGTCGGACGATCCATCAATTATTACTGGCGGGAGAGGGCGAGGTCACATCTTCTACAGACTTTGATCGCCTCCGCACGATTGAAAAACGTAAAACGCGCTTTTAGGTGGCAGTTGTCCGACCTAGTATCAGTCAATATAGACGATAGGCTCCTTTTGTCTTACATTGTGTATGTGTCAAATGCAAGTATGAATAATTGATGTCTCAAACCGCTCAATCGCTGTGTGATAATTGAGAGCGTTTATCCTCCTAAGACTACTATCAAGCACCGTTCTACTTATACCGGTATTGGTAGGAATCACGCTCTGGCTGCTTTTGAACATGACAAGAACGAAAATACCGGATGGATCAGCCGATTTGGCTGGATTGGGCGCGTATTATGCTTGGAGCTAAAGGTTGGCTACTACGCATATATCTAGTCAAATCGGTAGGTCAATTGGAAGTTGGGCTCGGGAGCAAGCGCTCATACTCATTTGCTGTATGAATGAACCCATCGAATCGACAGGTCGGTAAAGCGGATTGGCTGTAAGTTAATTTTATGATACAATTTTAGGGTATTTTTAATGATATGGCTCCTACCAATGGCTCTGAAATGAAGAACACAACACGATTCGTGCTCACATCTCCGGACTAATTCTTCCCAGTATCAAATGTGATATTGGCTTATTATGATTGTATGCACACAGATGGCATGCTTCCCGTTTATAGATCAGCAGTTTCGGTCCTGATGATTACTATCAAGATGGTTCAATTGATACGAGTGCACTGCCTTCGAGGTCGTCTTGCCTCGTGGCTACCCTCATTGTGGTGTGTCTGCTTTTAACCGTCACTAGTGCTGTACAACCGTTGAGATATCGTGGGTTAGAAATGAACAACAAAGGGGTTCCACCTTTTGAGGTAGGCGATTCAAAACGTCAGTCTCAATCCGCTAACTTTTGAGGGCTAGGTGATTGAGCCAGACTCGGGGTCACCACCTGTGCCCTGTCGTTATGTGTTGATATACGCCGAAAAGGTCAGAGCCAAGCACTCTCTTTCGCTTCTAATTTACTTACTTGCTACAGCTCCACGTACCTAGCGGCTTCATGGGGACGAATCGGCAGGACGGCTGCACGATCCCTATCGAAAAAAAGCAGATCCCTCTCTGCCTACCGGAGATGAAGTTGTTCAGCGATATCGCTAGCTTGGATGAACTTTCTCGCACTAAAAAGCTCATTTACACGGCGAAAGACATTCTCCAGCGCGACATACACGATTTGAGGGGCTGGGACCTGATAGGATATACGGTCAAGCCCAAGTCCAAAGCCAAGACCGAACCCAAGCCCCAGCGCCAGCCTAGACGCGGTTACGATCCGACTGCGTGGTATAGCTCGGGTGCAAATGAAGATGAATATGAAGTAGAAGAGGAGGTGCATATGTCTGGTTTCTACGCCCCTCCCGCCGCGCAGGAGGAATCGGCCGAGGGATTGGTTCTGGTAGCAAGAATCTGGGGAAAGGGTCTTGCTGATCAGTTATTGAAATGATTGTGCTTCAATAGTGAGCTGTCTGCCAATGAGATACGAGTGTAACCTGCCGCCCGCTAAATGATGCCAGCAGGATTGATCAGACGCGTGTGAGCAGACACGGATGATTGCCTAGTCGAGCTTTTCTGGATAATCAATATCTGATGAGTAACCGATGGTACAACGGGTCTACTACGACAATATAAATTACTATTATATCAATCTGATTGTCTTGTAGAGAATAGCCAAGCTAAACAAGGAGCATCTACATATGCGCTATGTGTTTACGTCACTATTTTCTATAGCACTCTAGTCATGTTAGCAATATTTTAACTTATTGTATCGAACAGATAGTTCTGGGTTGATTCCAGATAGCGAGCTAATGAGCCCACCAGATGCGGGCAAACAGCTTGTGTAACCACACTGTGGCTCGTGGCGCGCTTGAGTTCTAGAATATATGTCTTATACTGAACGCGAGATTAATCTATCTATTTCTTCTTGACCTCCCGGTGGGTTGGTCAATAGATGGTGAAACACCAAAGAGGGCCCGAACTGTAAAGCTCCAAGATCAAGAGGGACTCGAACCTCCAAGTTACTCTACGAAGCTCTCTTCTATTAGGAACGGATTTATGTGTCTGCATGCGCCACATATTCGCGCGTATTAGCTCTGTGGAGTATATTTGATTGTTCCTATGGTAAGTAGTATAACGCATTTAGAGCCTCGTACGGCTGTGTGCCTGGTTGGGCTTGGCACGGGACATTGTTCCGTGTTCTGATCGCGATCATCTGTGATCCCATCCTCGATGAAATTTATTTCTTATATCGAAGCTCACTGGCTTCAGCGGTTGGCATGGCTCCGTACGCGTATTCAGCTTTAGTGACATACAACTAAATGCGCGTTCCTGGTGTCCTGGACTGCGTACTACGCAGAGCTGCGCCGGATGAGTCGTGTTACCATCGATGTCGACGACGGGTGGTTCGATGCTGATAATTGATTATTTCAGATGTTTCGTTCGTGGGGTGGATTTTTGGTGATTGTATTACCGTAATGGGACCAAGGATCTGAATGAAGCGCATATAGGGATGATATGGCTGTGTGGAGAATCGCTTAGCCTGGCTGTCTCGTGCCCTCGTGTTACATACTAACCTTGTACCTTGAAGACTTCCATACGTGTACTAACACGTAGCCCAGTGCACCAGTTAAACGACCAGATCCAGATCGTTATCATAAAGAGCTGTGCACAGATGCCAACGCCAAGTCTCCCAGATCAGATTCTAATAAAAATTTCATTAGATATTTTCAGCACGAGCATCGGGTGAAAAACTCGCTTGGCACAGCTTTCCCGATTTGCCCGTTTAGACGGTTCTACAGTACTGCGCAGGACTCTGTCCACGCTCACCGAGTTCTCCTTGATAGCAGAAATCACCGAGCCAAAGCGACACACTGTCTCCTGTGACGATCCCACGACTGGCTCGGACCCGGTCACGTACCCAGACCGAAGCCCGAAGACCGTAAGCGCAGCAGCGCACAAGCCAGGTGTTTCTAGCCAGTCGTGCAGTAGCATGCGCAACAGACCGGGCGATGCCATTGCCGATATATGTCCGCATATGGGTGGCAGCGTGTTTTTAGACTTACTGGCGCGTCATCGACTGGAGTGTGCGTCAGTGTTAGGTAAGCAAGCGCGGAGCTTGTATATGAGCTGATGTTCGTGTGTGCGTGAACCCCCACAGCGACCTTCTTCCCTCTCGGTGCTAGTCCCAAAGCTCGTTTCACATTCCTCGTCGATCCGTCCCGTTATATGATCGCCAACTAGCTAAAGGACTTGCACACGACCGACCATGTTCTCGTCGTTTTCGAATATGTTACCGAACCTCGCGTTGCCGGGTGGTAGTGGACCGGACGCGGCCAAAGATAACCAGGCGACGCCGACCCCGACGTCGATTAACCCGTTTGATAGGCTGTTGGCTGTCAAGCGCAGGTTTGTTCCCACTTCGAGTCCGACGGCTATGAGCGAGACGCCTGTGACCGCGGAGCCCGAGTCGGGTGCGACGACCCCTGCGGCGGATACGGATGCTGAGCACGAGGCGAGTGCTGCTGCGTCTGCCGCCGCTGCGAGGAAGAAGAAACCGTTGAACGAGGTGAGTGTTTTTATCTGGTGCTTTTTTTGTGAGTTTATGGGAGCTGAGTTGTTGGATAACATAGACGTTTGTCGTTGTTCGACCGCCGCCTTCGGTCTCGAATCATCCGTTGAACCTCCAGCTCCAGCTTATTCCGCCCAAAGCCGAAGCTCCGCAACACCAGCCCCGCTCGGCTTCGACGTCCACAACTGGATCGACTTCGTCTGCTGGAGGCGGGTACAGCGGCGCCGGGGGTGTTCCGAACGTTCCGCCCGTGAGCGCAGGCCTACAGAGTCGAAAAGAAACTGCTCGACAAGCGGGCGGCGTACCCGAGTCTCCAGCAGAGGACAACGAGCTGACTCGGACTCGCACCAACAGGTTCGTGATCTCTGATTCTCGCTGGGATAGAGCTAACCCCGTCTCGCCTCACCTCCCTCGCGCTCGATCTCGTTGTGCTTTTCTCCCCTTGCCGTAACATCACTTCTTTACTACCGTGCTCCACCAACCAACCGTGTTCCTCATGGACCCAACCTCGTGCCTAACGAACGTACAGATCGGACCTATCCCAATTCTACTCCTCCATCGGCTCTTCGGCGTCTGTCCAGTCCTTTAGCACCGTGGCATCCACGAGCACATCCGCAGGCGGGTCCTCGCGACGGATTATCCCGCTCTATAACCTCTCTGCGCATAACGTGTTGCAGAATACGGTCCAGGACGCTGGTGAGCTCTTTCATTTCATTTTTTTTCTTGTCCCTTTCTTGGCACGTTCTCGGCGTTGAATTTCTCATCCCCGAGTTATCGCCCTATGTCCGAGCAGTCGGAGGTTTGCGCGTGTTGTCTCGGCGCCCGCGCACCCGCGTCGCGCGCGCTGGTCGGATCCATCATTCCCACGCTCCCCCTGCCCCTATCCATCTCGGCTCTGATCGTCTGGCGATCATGCGTGCCATCACTCATTTTATTTTCGTCTCGTCCTTGTCCGTTCTATCTGCGGAGTCTATCCGCGCGGTGTTTGTCTAGAGTCTATCTCCGCGCGCGCGATTTCGTACGCCTAAATCCGCGCGCGCTATTTGTCACCAATTATTACGCGCGCTATTAGTTGAAATCACATGCATGGGTTAAACTGACAAATGCCTAATCTGACAGGTACCGATGCCACCGTCTCACGATTCCGAAAACGTGGGATCGACGTGGTCGGACTCGGCGTTCTCGAGCCCGTCGAAGTCTGGGGCAATGCGCCGCTCGGCGGACCGGGCGGGTACGGTCCCGTGGACGAATCGGCCTCGGACGCCGGACACGGGACCGCTCCGAGCGCGGACGATCATTCTTATTCCCCGCCTAAACAGATTGTTCAACTTCATTCGAGGGAGGTGTCTGATACTGGTGCGCCTGTGACGCCTAAAGAGAGCGGGACGAAAAAGTTGTTTGGAAAGTTGTTCAAGAAGAAGGATGTGTCTAGCAATAATGGTGGGAGTGCGGCTGCGTCGCCTGCTGGGACGCCTACGACAATGCTCAGTCCTCCGACTCCTGCGCGAACGAGTTTCGGACGGGATCGGCCGGCGAGTTTGTACAGCAACGGTGGTCCTGCTGGTGTTCCTTCGACCCCAGCTACACCCGTCACACCGACAGTCTCCACATCACTCGCTCCGCCTTCTTCGTCAGCTGGGACGTACCTCCAAGCGCCCGTTCTAGGAACCCAAGCAACCCTACGTTCAGACGTGTACCCACCGACTGGCCGAGCGAGCGCGTACGTCTGGGTGCTCAGACGGTGGACCAAAGGCGGAGGGATGTTTGCTGGCTTGGCGGGCGCTGTGGGCGCTAGCGGTGGGGGGCTTGATATGAGTCGGGCTGGGGTCGAGGTTAGGTTCGAGTGGGTCCGGGGAAGGAAGAGGAGGAGAGGTGGGAGGGGCGAGGCGTCTGAATCTGGTGCTGCTGCTGATTCGTCGAGGGCGGTTGGGTCTGGAGATCCGTCTAGGACGGTTGGAACTGGTCGACGGATTCGAGGCGGAGGTTCAAGTCGACCGGTTAGTGTGGTGGACCGCCCCGTGAGCGTGTTGAGCGTCGGTGGAGCCGATGGGTTGGATTTTTCGACGGTCGCGAGCGAGAGTTTGAGTGTTCCTGGTCCTCTTTCCGGACGCGCGCCGAGTGTAATTGCGTCTGAACGATCCGTGTCGCCTGATGCAAGGAGGAGGTCGGTGGATAGCAGTCATACGAGGTCGAGGAGGGGCTCGAAGAGGAGTATGTCGCCTATGAAGAAGGGTGCGATGGCGAGGAACGATTCGGGGTCTAGCCGTGAGAGGGAAAGAGAAGAATGTGAAGAGGATAGCGATCCTGAAGATTCCGAAACGCCATGGAGCTGTACCCTACGCGTTTTACCGCTCGAACTCCCTCCTCCGCCTTCTTCCGACGACCTAGCTACTCCAACCGCCCCCGTCGACCCATCTCTCCCAACCGGACTCAAACTCCGACTCGCGCACCTCGTTCCGGCACCACACCATCCAAAAGTCATCGGACAGTTCAAGATGCCGTTCCCCCTTCCGGACGTGAGCGTTAGTCGGATGGAGCTTGTTCCTCGTGCGCCTGGGGATATGTTTGGACTAGGTGGGGGAGGTGGAGAAGGAGGGGGGAGGGTTGGAGTTGGAAGGGGTGAGATGGTTATGACTGCGGAAGAGATTAAAGATGTTGTTAGTACGACTGGGCTTTGGTTGATGGTTCGGGAGGGATTTGGGGGGTTGGGTGGGAAGAAGAGGAAGGGTGATGGGTGGAAGATTCGAAGTTAGCTGATATTTACTTTTTTTTTTGGCGAGGAAGGATTTGTGTTAAGGATTGTGTACTAGTATTTATATCTGATCTAGTTTCTTTTTTTCGCGTCGGTTCTCTTTTCTGTATGTTTGTCGCTCTGCTCATTCATGATTTTCCTTAAGCTTTGTTGCTGTTTTTCTGGTTCGTGTTATGGTAATTAACCTTTTTTGGATCAATTTGATGGGTTTTCGGATAAATGTGTTTGGGGTTGCTTGGGCTCCGATTAGGAGGTGATGAGTCAGCGGTACGTGGCTCGTGGCTGGCCAGTTTGCCCGGGCGCTTGAGTTGTTTGTCGATGATGGATTACTTGGTGGTGTTGTAAGTACAGACGAATGACTTAGTAACTTATTGTAATACATCTACACTTTGTATCCCTTGATCCATATTCTCTCTATCGCTCCGTTGTTATGTAATCGCTTATTGTGTTGTATCGCATATATGCGCTCCGTACTATACGACCAATACTCATTCCATTCTACGCTCCCCGTGACTTTCATCAGATGGATTCACACCTTGTCTAAAGTGAAAATTGACTCGTAAGTTTGGAACAGCGCAAGGAGGGAAGGATATTCGGAGTCTGGGTAGTACATAACACCGTGCTCCTTGAGTCAACAGTCTGAAATCCTTCGTGATCGTGGATCTCATGTGTTTGAACTGGAGGTCTATTGAGAGAAGATCGACCAGCAAGCACAGGTCAAATCCGTCGATCGTTTCTACGCATCAAGAAAGGATAACATTCCCGTGGCGAGTGAATTGCACACACGCTCACTGGAGCCAGGCAAATGACCGGGAGTTTGGTGAAAGTTATCTGTTTACAGCAAGGCTTACAGAGAAAAACAATAAAAACTTGACGAACAAAGCTGGTCTTGAGCGGTTGGCTTTAGGGGTACATAACTGGGTCTGTAGATTTACATCAAGGCGAGGAATGTGCACGTTCAGTCATTTTCGTGCTGCTGGAAGTCTGATTGGAAGTTTTTCAATCAGCAAGATGTGTGCGCTAGTGGCGCAAGGTCTAGCTACGTTAATTTCCGATCGGTGATTGGAAGTATGTATTGATCTATTCAACAGAGTCGACTGTATTGGATTGTCCAACTGGTCAGCGTCAATCAGAAAACTATCTGCGCTTCGAGC
Source organism: Ceratobasidium sp. 428 (assembly GCA_019623705.1). Lineage (NCBI taxonomy): Eukaryota > Fungi > Basidiomycota > Agaricomycetes > Cantharellales > Ceratobasidiaceae > Ceratobasidium > Ceratobasidium sp. 428. The sequence continues at coordinate 1,481 of WSTJ01000550.1, read as the reverse complement.
GTCAATCGCCTTCCGTCCTACGGACAGCCAGTCGCCGAGACGGTTGTTCAAGTCCCGCGAGCAGTTGTGACTGCATCCCGACAGCCTCGCCCAAGCGTGCATAGGCTTCTCGTTTCGTTTGACGGCACAGTAACTTTCAGTTATTCGTGCTCACTGCGGGTATGAGGAACGTGCACTTTTAATAGTTTTCGTGCCACTGGAAGTCTGATTAGGGACTTTTTAGTTCGCAGGGTGTATGCACTAGTGGCACAGGGGTTAGTCACGTTTTTTTAATATAATAGTATCACTTATTTACTGTCGCTTCGGGGCTAGGCCCTATGGTACAACATTACATGAAGTTATGGGGACAAAGAACAGAAATAGAAAGACCAGGACACAATAGAAGAGTAGGTGCATTGCACTTATCTCAGGGGGTAGCCACGTTCATTCCTGGTTGGTGATTGGGAGTACGGGGTTGCCAAACCAGTCAGCGCCAATCAAGAAATACGAGCGCTGCAGGCACCGACCACCGTTCGTCCTTCGGGCGGCCAGTCGCGGACACGGTTGTCCAAGCCCCGCGAGGGGCGTGAGGCTATATGTAAAGCCGGTCTGTTTTTCTCCCCTCTCATCACTCAACGCTACCATTTTTCCATGCATATTGCCATTGTTCTAGCTGCTTGCGCAGCGCTAGCGGTAGCTGATCCTTTTGCCCTTCCGCCTAACTTTAGTCGTTATGCCCCACTACAAAACCCACCGTACAAAATGGAGCCGTGTACGAAACAACCAAAAAAGCAATGCGGGCGGCTAGAGGTTCTCTTGGATCGTAGCAATGAGAAGGCTGGAAAAACGTCGCTCGCAGTTGCGATATATCCGGCCACAGGTCCATCAAACTTATTCAAGGGGATACTATTTATGAATCCGGGAGGGCCTGGTATGTATTCTATTTCGAGTTTATGACATTAAAATAACATTGTGGGGTAGGTGGTAGTGGCGTCGACTGGATACTTGGCAATGCTGGAGATATAATTATGGACGAACTCCAGGGAAGTTATACCCTTATCAGTAAGTCAACCATAATACTTAATTTCCAACACGCAGCCAACCATACCCTACCTTCAGGTTGGGACCCTCGTGGCGTGGGTCGCTCTTACCCTCTAGTTAACTGCTTCAAAGACGGAAAAGAAGAGAGAAGCTTCTGGCACAGCACAGTTCCCGACGCTGGACTTGAAGCTCGCGGAAACTTTACAGATCCCGAAGATATCAAGAACTTCTACTCTCAGGAGCCGGAAGTCGACAGGCTGTTGAAGGAGTTGAGCCAGAGATGTTCGAAGCTTAGTCCAGACTTTTTGCAATATGTCGGAACGGACGCGGCTGTGGACGACATGCTCTCCCTGAAAGCGCATTTCTCGCCCGCAGGGCACTATTTGGTCAACTATTGGGGTTTCTCGTGAGTATGCGTTGGATGACCATCAACACACTTACTAATACGGACGAAGCAGTTA